>JAVQJG010277431.1:0-18422 GCA_036024015.1 Craterocephalus amniculus
GCTTCATGGCTGTAAATTGTGGTTTGGAGAAATGCATCACTTTGATAGTTCTGAATGCTTTAGTAATGTCCTAATCAAGGCCCGTGGATGCAGTATTTTGTCTCTGCTCTCACCGCCTCATTTTCAAGGGTAAACATTTTCACAGCACGCAAATACCTCATCACCAAATTTTCTGTAATTCTACTCTTTCATCCATGTGGCGGAGTGAAGGTGCGCTGCTCTGTGTGCAGTTATGACTTTGACTGAAAAACCCCAAAAGCCAGCGCTGAAATGGACCCTGGTGGCATTTCTGTGATTTAAAATGATATATGTAATTCTGGATAATCCCAAAAAAACCCGGCAGCCCTGCACTCCAGAATCACCCATCCGTGAAATTGAGATCAGATACAACACGCAGAGGGGCTTTCCAAACAGCAACACAGAGATAAGATACACTATCACCAATGTGCACACAAACAAAGCCAGTCGCATAAAATATGTGCTCAAGCAGAACAGGGCATGTGAGCTAACACACCTCTAGATAACAAGAACTCAAACAATAGACTCCCACATAAAAACGCACACAAGCGCACGCTCTGAGGGAGACACATAAACATGCTCCCAAAATTAAACTGTACATTAGGGAAGCAAATAACCTCTGCGTTATTGTTTTTGTGACACTGACACTCTGTGTGCACCTTCCTGTGACTGCCATATATTATGCCTGTGTGTATAGGTGTAGGTGCCATTGGGTTGTGGTCCCTAAAGACTACAGTGTAGCAGAGGTGAAATGGAGCGCTGCTGTTATCAGAGTTCATTTCCATCCTCTTTGTTCCAACTGAAAGACAGTGACTGTATGTTTATTTTGTAGTGTAATTAAGACATTTCCTGACATATTCATAGAAAGAGGAGCTATATTGCATCTCTTTGGCAAACAAACATTGCTTGGAAGAGCTCAAACTGTGAGGACATCATGGAAGAGGACTTACACCGAGGTCTTTCCCTGCCCACTTGCATTCATCCCTCTTGGAAGGAGTGGCGGGCCACGCAATCTGTGCAAAGGAGAGGAAGATTAATTCACATTGCAGGTGGTGGAGGTGGAGAGGGAGACTAACATGTTGCTTCATGAGACAAATGCCACAGTTGCCAGGAGGCAGTGAGTCAATGCGGTGAATCAGAGGAAAGAAAAACCTAAATTTGGATTTGTCATCTTAGCACTTTTAATCACTTTATATCCCTGGTAATACCACGAAAATAATCTTATGTCTAGATATGATTAATGAGGAATGGCCTTTAAGAAAGACATGTTCCATTGTAAAAGCAGAAGGGTTTCAAATATACGTGAATATGTTGCACTTTTTTATAGAAAAAAAGGACTTTTGGTTCCAAGTTAAGCTTTAAAGAAAGGTAAACATGAAAAGCAGCAACTCCCTTTTTATAGTCAGCATAAGGTTGTACTTTTCCTTTCAGATACAAAGAGAAAGCAGCGTTTGGAATCTTTGTTTTGGAAATCAGTCTCACTGTCATCCATCCGAGGCCACATGAATTATAAACACACATGCAGGATATGAGTGTGCATGTGCGAGCTGTCATAAATAAGGGAGTGATTATATCCTCAAAACTAGGGTATGACAGAGCCCTGGGTTTTTTTCTGCTGCTGCCCACACAGATGTCGATAGACAATGGAAATGTATGCACATGCATGTATATGCATTATTACGTCCTGACGATACTCACGGTTCCCGCTCTTTTCCTTCACTTTATCTTTTTTCTACATCAGCTTAGGTTTGCTCTAGTAGGAAATATGCAATGTACATTTTATGGTAATTAGATTAGGTTTGTTTAATCACCGTTTTGGCCTTTATCTTCTAATGATGCACAGATTAGAACAGAAGAGTGACAGGAGAGAGAGAGAAGAAAAGAAGGCACACTTCCGAGCCTAGGGCAAAGGAATTTAGGGACCAGCTCCCTCTCTGCATTGACTATGCATTTTTCAGCACTTTCATTCCCCCGTGCAGCTCTCTGCAGCCTGCAGGCAAGTGTGTGTCAGTCTTGTGTGTCTATGATAGCTGGCCGAATCAGATAAAAAGACTGTTAACCTAGTCCAGGTGGAGTAATACAATAATGGACAGCCACGTCTGGCCCGAGACAGACAGTGGGAGGGATAAAGGCAGGAGAGAAGTAGATGGAGTAATGGACTCCAGAGGCAGCAGGCAGAGGAGAAAGTATTCAGCTCACACATATCGGCAGAATGTGATCACACGAAGGCACGTTTGAGTTTCACCTGTTTGTTGTCTCTGTTGATATTGACAAGGTCAAAGGAAAAGATGTGGTCCTCTGCTCCGACTAGCAGCCTCCCTCGCTCTTCATCCAATAGAAAAGTGTCGTAGCTGGAACTATTGGCCAGGCCATTGAAGGTGATGAGGTTACTGGACTCTAACATCTCTGGAAGAAGAGAAGAAGATGAAAAGGTTGAATGGATTTGAACACTTGCATATGTCAGATACTGTAGGTACTAAATATATACAAGAATAGCGTGTTTTGTTGTTTTTGGCAGGTCTAAATAGCTCTAAACAATCATGTTGTGAGAAATTTCAATTAAGGAAATTTCATGTTTCCTCGATATCCCTAGACAGATATTTGCACACACTTGCATACTGATGCATGTCAGTCACATATACCGTGAGGCATTTTAAGCGAACACAGCATGTCACAATCAAGAACTTGGTACAAAACTACTCAGCCGTGTGATTTGCTGAATAATTAATACGGATTCAGGAGTAGCGGAGACATTTTGTGTAAGGAAGTATGTGTGGGTGGATTCACCTTTCTGCAAATAGGTTATTATGTAAATGAACAATTATGAGCCTGTGACTGCACATGTATACTTGAGCAGAGTGGTGGATTCATGGTGTACAAAGTCTAACAATATGTGACAAGGCTAAAAGGAAACCAACACAATGCTGTACATATGGGGAAAAGAGGAGCTAGATCCAGCAGTCTGTTAGATTTTAACTATTAAAGATGAGTTTTGTCAACTTTGAACTGGTGATGACATGAGCAACAAGAGTAGACTAGAAAGGGACATCACTCCCTTCTTGCAAGCAAGTTGATGCAGGAAAATGTGTCAAATAAATATAAATAAGAAGTTTTCCTGAACATGAACTTGAGTTTCTTCATGTTCTCATATATATCATGAGGCTGGATTTGATAAACGTTAATGTCCAAGCAGGGATTTACTTAACTTCCAAAGCGTCCACATTAGGATTATTGTATTTTCCCCTTGCTTTAGGTGGATTAAATCGCTTTTCTTCATGGAAAACTATAAAAAGTTACAAAGCTCAAAGTCCACACTAAAAGCATTATTCTCTCCCACAGGGGAAAAGGTTTCTGAAACGCTTCAATTTTAATCCAGGTTTTTTTCTTCAAAAACAACACTGAGCCAGAGACAGAGAGAACTCTGAGGGGACCGAGTGACCCTCCATCCCACCACAGAATGTGACACACATACGAATACAAGACAACCAAGAACTGGTCTGCCACAAAATATGCATTTTCCACCACAGCCACAAAAACCATTTGCATAATGCCTGCCCCGTGGCTAGTCTGGCATACCTCAAACTAAGGGTGCCATAAAATACAGGGGTTGTCAATGATCTTGACCATAATCGTGACATCAAATACGTGATAAACTACCCTGTGTTAAAGATAGACATATGATAACCCTGTTATTTCATCTTTGTTGATGAAACCATGATATTTCTGACCAAAAACTGGATTTTACTGTCAAATTTCTCGCTGTAATTATTAAAAAAGTTCAGGGTAAACATGTGCTTTCAATTCACACAACCTCATCCATCATCATTAGTGTTAGATATACGCACATAAGCACAAGATAAAGGAAAGATCACAACCATGCACAGAGAAAAATATATGTATGTATATCACACACACAGCACACACACAATCAAGTGTGCCGTCCAGGGGATTGTGATCTCCCTGCTCTCCCTACAAAGCTCTGATTGACGGGCTGCTATAGGAGCCATCTGCGCCCACTCACAGTGTGTAAAATCTTGGACATCTGTGTCCACATAAAAGAAGGAACTGACTGAAAGGGAGCATGAGGAAGTGGTGTGTCAACCATCTCTATGTACAAGTACCAGGGGGGTGGATGAGGGCTGCGAGAGGGAGTGGTCGTCACCTAATAAAAAAGGTTGCAGCTCATCTACATCGGTTGGATTTTGGTTTAAGGCAAAGGAAACGGAGTGTGTGGATGTGGGCATGAATGGAGGTCTGTGGTTGAGAGTTTGTGTGAGAATTTGTAATGTACCACAGATGGGTTGAGCGTATGTGTGTGGGATTTCGGTGTGTGTGTAGGTATCTTTTCTGCACTGACCATTACTTCCACACTGAGATCCTGACATTCACATTTATAGCAACGCCATAACTGCTACAACTGGAAAGCTACTTCACAACGCTCAGATTACAGTGACAATGAAGCAGAGGCTATATTTGTAAAGGCAATGCAAGTCTTACTCATTTTTATGTATTTCAAGAAACAGAAAAGGACAAATTTAGGAAGGAAATGACAGCAGTGCTCAAAAAACATGATTATTTTTGTTTAACCAAAAGGAAAGCTCGCTAAGATGCTGGATTTCCCGCCTGGATGTAGTTGGGACAGGCGAAGAGCATAACTTGACGCCTCTGCAACAACAAATAAAACTGTGTGTTGTGTTGACTTTAGAGGCAGGATTATTTGTCTAGGAGTTTTATGTAGTTCCAGATGGGATGTAGAAGTTGGCAGAACTTGGTGAGACTAACAACAGATCTCAGGATGCAGCTGTTTCGAATGGAGGTCTCCATCTGATTATTCACAGTACTTAAGCATTATCTATTTGGTTATTAATCAAACCACACATTACATTTTTCCTGGTCTTTTAAATGCCTATGAGGTATGCTTCATTATTGTAAGGTTTACTCTTTAATGTGTGGGTATGTTAAAATTCTCAATCTGTTTGGCTTCCATCAGCCTGCGCTGGTCGCTGCTTTTATTGTTTACACTGCTGTTCTATCGAATGCAATGCACTTTCATACTTTTTTTTTAATTTTAGCACTCGAACTATGTGAAATATTATTGTGTATGTATGAACATATGTTGTTAAAACTAGTTATTTGCTACATGCTCCCATCTTTCGCGCTTGCTGACCTCCAAGTTGCACTATAAGAGGTGTCTACAGAGGTGCTTTGTAATCTTGTGGCAGCCAATCAGATAGATCTCTGCTCTCAGTTTCCCAATAAGATGTGTCGCAGCGGGGTCAGGAAATTAGTTCAAGAAGGCCAGAAAGGAAATGCAATTTCCAGTCAACATAACGCCAGGAGGCCTACTTATGTTTCGGCAATGAAAAAGTGGAATGGACACGGCAGAAAGCCAATATGGGCATAGATATGGGAACAAAATGAAAAGTAAATAATTTTGGGATGCATAAATAATAGCTTAAATAAAAAGGCTACTGAAACATAATGACATATGTTCAATGAGAAATGAATAAACCGAAGGACTATTTCTTTATTAGCATTCCATGCCATTTCAGACCTACATGTGACGTGTCTTATGATTTCATTGCGAAATGAATCTAACAGATGGTCCACAATCTTTCTGTCATGAGAGGTTTCTTCTAAATGGGCCAAAGTTTAAAAAGAAAAAAAAAGGAAAAAAAGAGAAAAAATGAAAGACAGCCATCTTTCTCCATGTGGTGATCTTTGACAAAGACAAGGTGGCTTGTGCGCACGAGAACACACAGGGAGGCTTTATCTGGACTGGGATCTACTGTGGTTTGGAAAATAGGAGGAACTGGGGCGTAAGCACCGAAGGAACCTCCAACCTAAACACAGACACGCTCATTTGGAAATGGGAGCACAGGATGGCGCAATGCACAGCTCATATAAAATATAGTAACAAGCAAAGGGCATGCAGACACACATTCAGGGAAGACAAACATATATACACACAGAGCAAGAGTAAGTAAGCTCAATATGAATTAACACGTTTTTAGAACACCCTGAAACCCGCATGCATATATTAATACTGACTTCAGTGTGTACACTGCACTTGTTCTATCCAAACACACACAAATACAGGTCCTCTAAGTCTCAGCTATAGTCCAATAAGAATTTTTGCTTATGCAGCACGAACTACAACAGTGAGCGCACTCAGCAGCTTTCACCTCAGACACGGTCTCCGGCCCCTGGACCCTCCAACACACAACTTCTCTCATGAATATGTGTCCATGCACATGCCAAATGCCCCCTTAACCACACACAGTCTGCTTACACTATGCACACACAGATATATTTTAACATATGTACTCATGTGTTCATGTGTAGGCCTGTTTCACTCACTTCAGATGGATCCACACACACACACACACACACACGCTCTTAGTCTCGGCTTCCAACTTTCTGTCATTACACACACCCTCTGTCTGCTTTCTCTCACTCACACACTCAGACGTACAAAGGCGTGCATGTGAATTTGCAAAAAATGGAATCATACCTCCATGCATTTGAGACTGTGTGAGAGCAGCAGTTTGCTCGCTGGGATTAAAGGTGACAGGCTACAAAGTGACTACGCAAACGTTTCTGTTAATAAGAAAAATTACTAAAAGATTATTTGATTTCCAAAAGGCTAAAAACAAATTATTCAATAAAAAAAGGGACAAATTTCTCTCTTCAAAGTTAAAAAGCAACAGCTGAGTAGAAACACATCTTGTGATTGTCAGCTATTTAGGTTAGCAGACATGAGGGACGTAACAAAGCCTTCAGTTTGTGCGTCTTACGTTGATCCACTGTAAATTTTGATGTTTATTTTAGACCATTGTCTTGATCTAAAAGCCACCTTCTTCTCATCTTCTGCAGCATTAGCATTGGTTTGATGTTCTCTGAGACAAATCCTTTCTTCTGCCCATCACTGTTTCCTCCGTTCCTGGCTGCGACACGTGATAGATCCAAACTGTGATAGAATTGTGCTTTGTTGCAGTACTTTACTTTTGCCCCGGCATAACTTTACTCACTGGAGCCAAAACATTCATTTTGATTGCCATCAAACCACAAGACTTGATTAAAAAAAAAAAAAAAAAAAAGACTGCGAGGAGTGAGTTGGTGTGAGTCAGAGAGCAGAGAGGGAGAGAAGTAGGGATTGCTGGAGGGGCAGCAGATTAGGTGGACAGGGTACGGGGGCCGCAGCTGAACCCGCTGACACCAAAAAGACGGTCAGCGCTTCAGAGCGTGGGGGGCAGGGAAGGGAAAAAGTTAGGAAAGAATGCTTAGCGAGGAGAGCAAAGGGGGAACCATGGAGTTTGGCACGCACCTACATACACACATGTAACCCTTTTAACAAGAACCCTCTGAAGGATCCATGAAACTTAACCTACTTCCCAAATGGAACATATAAAACAGTAACACAGTAAATAAAAGCTGACCCCTGTGCTGCTGCCGCCCTGCTGTTCCACCCAGCTAAACCACTATTAATGCTCTTCATTTACTGTGAAAGTAAAGTAAAAAAAAGAAAAAGGCAAATTTGAGTTTATGTCGTATATTTATGACAGAGAGAAACTCGGGGTGAATATGTGAGGAAGGCTGTTTCCCGGCCTTGTCAAGATATTATTTAATTGCACTGATGCTTTAATTGGATCAAATCAAATTTCCAACTGGTACGCTTTTAGAAATTGGTTTAATGTTTCAAAACTATGAAGCGAATTGGGATTTTAATGTGGTTATGTGCTGTAATTTTAGCTTAAAGCCTGTGGATAGTACAGCGAGCAATTGCCAAGCTAGTCACAATCTGTTTGTATCATGATTACAATCCTGTTTGGGCTTGTGCATTACCATTCCTTTGTTGTTAACGTTTATTGAGGACTCACTTTGATCTCAAAAAAAGCGACCTACTCCAGTGCATAACCTGCTTTTACTTTTGTGGTTCCTGATCGTCTAATAAACACAGACTTAAAAGACGCTAACAGCGGTAAACAGCAGTTAAGATTAAAACACCAACAGTTTGAGGAACAAAAAGAGGGCAAACAGAGTCCAAGCTTTCAACTTACAGCACAGAAGTGATTTCAGAACCGATGCTTCAGTCAGCTTTTTGCGCACGCTGGGGGATACTGCTGGTATTCCTCAAACTAAAATTCCTCAACTACAAGAAAACTTCTGCGTTCTCCAGCTAACATCAGCTTGTCCCCCACCCGTGAGCCAGCTGCCTGCCCCACTCAATATCTGCAGTGCTAATTTGAAAAATTCAGGGGGCCTCCGCTGTATCTCTTGACTTCAGAGGAGATGACTTGGCATAGCATGCTCAATAATTCAGGACTACAGGCATGTGAATGTATATGGTGTCTCATCTGAGACCGGGGTAAGTCGAGGGTTAGCGGCGTCGGCTTTGCTGCAGCATGCCAAACTACAAAGGCGTTTCCTGGGGGTTGCAGCGAACGGAGGAAACAGGGGGCTCATGTTGAGCTCTGCTACTTGGAGACAGCTCATTCGTTTGTTGTTAAAGTTCTATCGCCCGCACATACTTAACAGCAACGCACTTCTTTTCCGCCTGCGGATATTAACACTTGAGTATTAAATATGCATGGCCGCCCCCTCATGTTTATGTTTTTGTCTTGGAGGCATGGCAGTGCGGAGAAGGCGTTATGTCTCTCTGATATCCCCTACAATGCTAGAAATGTGACCATACCCCCCCCAAAAAAAATCCCCCAGCTCGCCACATCATGCATGCATGTCCTGCGCTTACTGTGCTGTTTTTGTTTTGCCTCGGATGGCTCTCATATCAAATGTGCCTTTCTAAGGTGTGATTTGTAGCGTTAGCTGCTCCGTAATAGCTGCTGTTAAATAATGACAATTGCATGGTCGCAGTGGGAGGCTGGGAATGCACTCTTAATCAGCGAACAGCATGAAAGTCATGTCAGACGGGATTCCTGCACCTCCGTGTGAACCCGGCAAACCAAACCTCCCTAATGCGTTTCCTCACGCACATGCAAAGTAGTGCTATTATAAACACACAGGCCCGCAACACACAGGTAGATGAAGAGCACATGACACGCATAGTCACAAAAGTGTCACAACCGTCCAATCCTCCTTCCTTCATGTGGCTCTCATCTCCCTCTGAACACTGCAGGGTGGCTGACAAGCTCGCTGAGGGCTCTTGTTGCCGGTTGGATTAAGCACTGATACAAAAAGAGGCTTAAGGGTTGCAGGAAGCAATGACTCTAGAAAGAAAAAAAAAAAAGAGGGCGGGGGTGTGGTTGTGTGGCCCACGAGCCGGCAGCAACACTCAATCAGAAGATGCTGCGAGGGGCCACCTGCTCCTCATGGTGTCAGGAGGGAGTGGGTGAATCCCCTTGTGACACGCAGGTCAGGGTCAGGGCACCGTCGGATCAAAGAGGAGATGATACGCGCATACACAAAGACCACAGACTAATCCCTCTGCATCAACAGCCAGAAATAACATTAAAACTGTAAGCCTTGTTTGTGTGCGGAAGCTTGTCCATAGGTCTTCTGAGTAGTCTTAGTAGGTGAAGGCCAGAGGTAGGAAGCCTTTTAAACTGATTCAGGAAAGACTGTTACTACTTGGAACGGTGGGATTGGGGCCTTTTTTCCCTTTGAGGGGGCATATTTTAGGACTGATTGAAATACAGATGTGGCAAACTGGGAGTTCAATCACAACATAAAAAAATGTCTCGTCTTCTCTCTTGTCTTCCAAAGCTTCTATGCTGAATCTGTCATGGTGCACATAAACGGCTGGTTTGTTTACATCTACTTGAAGATAGTATAGGAGATGTTTTCCAGTCCATTAGCATTTTTTTCTATATTGCTTAAAATCCCCTTCAAATCCTAGTTGCAGCCAATTACTTTTAAAAATTGTCACCTGTGGAATTGGCAGAACTGAAAAACTACTGCATTCAGTCATTTTAACTGGCCCGCTCTTAAAATTGGATGGTAATATGTTTATCAAACTATACTGCCATTTGTTCCTGCGGCTTCTGGGGGTTTGGTCTTTTGAATTGTGTATTTTCAAAATGTAGCTCACTCGAACTGTTTTTCCAGGATCTGCTGTTGTCCTTTTTTAAATTGAAAAAAATAATCTGACTATAATCAAGTGAAATGATTTGTCCATGCAGTAAAATAAGATTTACTAAAATAATATAAATTTACTAATGAGACTAAAAATAGTCTGAGACGAGTTATAAAACATTATTAAATGGGAAAACCCTCAAAACTAGTCTGTGGATGATTCTTTCAGAGAAACAATACAAAAAAAGAAGCATTGATGGGCTAGTTTGGAGGTTTTTTCTTTTGATAGTCCCAGTCAAAGTTTGGACACACTAGCCTCAGTGAGATCATTTAACTTAAGTTTCAGTTAATAAGTAAGAAATTAAGGATATACATTGATAATCTGCCACATTCTGCCCTTGCCATGTATATCGCTCTGAAAACAAGATCATTAAGTATTCTTGGCCGAATAGAAGATTGCTGCAGATGTTGGAGCGTAGCACAGCAAACCACCAAGTGCAAACGAGAAAATGATCCGCAGTGGTTGTGTCTGGCTCCAACAGCAGAAAAACGTGATCGATTGTGCACACTTCCTCTTTATAGTTCATCAGAAACCGGACTCACTTCCGCTTTGTGGTGGCGGACAGGAGATGTGAGAAGAGGCTGGTGATCTGGGAAGGACAAATTGTGGGCTTATGTTCACCAGCCATCTGTCGGCTAGCAAAGCTAATCCCTCTGCATTGGATGGGGCTTCCTGGCAGCTCCCTCCCTTACTGGTCCCACCCACGCGCCTGCCCACCAAAACATGACCCAGTGCGTTATATCATTGCTGACACTGACCTGTATTACATTTGTCAAGATTCCTTTTTGGCAAGGATTGTTCAGATAGGCTTGATTTGGATGAACCTGTTTTTTTTTCCCATGTAAAAGCAACAAGGCCACAGAGATGAACGCTAATATTTATTATCTGCATATTATTATTAGTTATACTGCAACAATCTGACTTAAAATTTCTGGCTCAGGCTATCACCTGGTCAGTATTTGAAAGGTTTCAACAAACTGTTACCATTATCGTTTTTCCCCATCTTCTTTGGCGGTTTGGGTGATTTTAAGGAGATAGTCTAAATAAGCAGTTAGGACATGGTTTATTTGATAAATATCTGACCCTTTTCTCCAACTTATTAGCCAACATGTAATGCAACAAGTACTACCGACGATCAACTCATTGCACTTTGTTCTCACTGGAGTCTTACTGGATTGATGCTGGAAACAGACATTTCTTTATTGTCCTTATGCAACATTATCTCCCTCAGTCTGTCTCTGATAATATGCAGTTGGCCTGGATCTAGAATTGCTTATTTGAGACGGTCTTAACTGGGTCAGTTATGTGACACTCAGTATCCCTTCGCTTTTTGCCCAAAAAGCTTTTGGGTATGCGTCTAAACTGGACATCACCAAGCAGTGGAGCAGCAACATGAGTTTGCTGTTAACCCAACCAAACCCTAACAAACAAGAAATGTTGTGTAATGTGATACAATAAGGTAGCTGTCCAGGCCAATCAGCAATCCCCACTGGTTTTTTCGACTAACTGGAACATGGTCAGCTCGGGTAAGAGGCTCTTCCCTGCTCTGGCTTCCGAGGTAAACTGAACGCCGCCATATGTCACAGATTAAGCCCTTTACTGACTTAAGTGCTTGATGGTTCAATGCCTTTTAACTGCATCTGAGTGGTAAACGGCCATTCTGCCTGGCCTCCTTTTTTATGTCACACATCGTTTGCAAGTTGGCCTGTTTTTTTGGGGGGGGGGGGTTCTGCTGGATTTAAGCATGGAGCCATATTCTATAGAAGAAACAGGCCAAATGCATAATGCTCAGTAATATCACCACTTCCTTTACACTTTAGGTTTAGGTTTGCTAAGACTGTACCATGGCTGCCCACCTTTCCCCAAGCTCTCTTTTCATCCCATCCGTGTCTTTCTGTCCCTCAGGGCTTCTTTCGGAGAAGCATCCAGAAAAACATGGTGTACACTTGTCACCGGGAGAAGAACTGCATCATCAACAAAGTCACCCGCAATCGTTGCCAGTACTGTCGGTTACAGAAGTGCCTGGAAGTCGGGATGTCTAAAGAGTGTAAGTATAACATTTCTGTTACCAAGGAACCCTTGCCAGCACAGTTGAATGGTGGGGGGGTTGGGTATTTAACACGCCAGGAGGCCTCCAGTCGCAGCCTTTCTTGCCATTTGTTCCACTGTGAGCATTAAAATGTTGCTGTTTTGGTGCTCACATAGCAGCTTTGGCTGTGATTCAGGTGCAAGCGTTCATCCTTAATTAATAATTAACTCATGGCTGCGCTTCCAGCCAGAGTCTTCCAGCCCAATCCGATAACCAGCGGTATGCCGTGATGCTCTTTTCTGTGTCTGGATATTGTTCACATTTGTTAGCTGGTCACCTTTGTAGTGGTATTTGATTTAGTTTGGAGATGAAATGAGGCAGGCAGCCACGCTGCAGACTGGGAGGAAGAGTCAGGTTGTCGCCAGGCTTGGCAGGTCTCTGTGATGAATATGTTCTCACCTGCCGAGAGTGAAAGAGCAGGCGTCTGCTCCCATCATTGCACCCCGGGCCGGTGTGAACATAAGCACACACATACACACACATACACGGGCAGTCAGACTTGATAAAGTAATTGGTAGAAGTGTGACCATGGAGAGCTAAAAGGGCAGCAGGGGTTTTACCTCGTTCCTCACGCAGGAGCAGCGCTTTACACATTATCAGTACAAATATAAAGGAGCACGTTTTTTCTGATCATTGCTGATAAATGTTATGCAATTAGACATTCCAAGCACTGTGGCTTACAGTAAAAGAAGTTATCCTCTGAGCTCCTTACCTTTGAATGGGGCCATTAATCATGTTAAGAAAGATCACAGCAGCCACCTCTTTTACACACAGTTACATGCTGCGGCACAGTGGTATTTAGTGGGGTTGGAGAGCCATCTAGTGGTTGATAAGTAGTATTGCATGGAGCTATTGAAGAGGTTTTCTGAATTAAATTCTGCCTTTTGACTCTGTAGACTTCCACCATTGACTTTACATTGATTTCCTCTCACTTTTGATGCTGCTTTTCATGTAGCAGCCGTGTTCTTTTCCAGTTTTGTGCAGATTGTTCATCCTGTGGTCACAGCAGTGACTTTGGCCAGTGATACTGGTCTGGGTTGGTGCTGAGGGAGCGGCAGGCCATCTGGGGCCAGCAGGGACACACTCTGTGCCCCTGACACTGAGGCGAGATGCTCATCAGATAGCCCCGCTCGCGCATAATAACTCATCGACGTCCAAATTATGCATGTACAAGGTGACAACACGGAGCGGAATGAATAAAAATGCATTAACAGGAGTGCACTCGGACAGCTCCGCTCAAAACACCATACACTCTCTGTCGCACACACACACCCGCTTACAGAAGGTGGACCCCCTGCTTGCAACGGAGGACGTCTGGGTGACCTTGTGTCTGCTGGCAGACAGCTCCAGACGACGGTGCCAGGCCTGCTGCCAGGTGGCAATGCCAAGCAAGACGGCATCAGAGGGCGGGAGAGGGGTGTTGGGAGCAGGCAGAGGGTTACAAAGGAAATGCCTCTAACCCCGTTTTACCTGCCGCGTGCATGCTGTAAGCCAAAACAAAGCTTGGGATATGAGAAAACTTTAGAAGTTAACTCGTATTTAGAGGGCTGAAGGACATGTTGGCTCATTTATGCACATTTTTGGGCTCAACAAAGTAGCGTGACTCCCACCTGCTATGTCTTGAAGGGGTTACTAGGTGGAAAAAATGTTTTTTTCTAACCTCAGCTTTTTTTTCCTTTTAAGGGTAGGGCCATATTGAGACGTCTAAAAGTTCAAATAGATCAATTCCTGACAAGATTTATGCTGATTTAAACTCAAATTAATACCAACTAACTGTAAAATTCATTCATCGCTTCATCGTTCATTCCCTCTACTGAATCCATTTTAAGTCGTGTTTTCTGTGTCACGCATGATGGGCTGGTGCATCTCCATCTCTCTGTACCCCATCCTCCCCCCTCCGCTTTTGATATTAAGCTCACATAATTATTGCCCATATTTTCTTTGAGGAAGGTGTTATTCAGTGAAAAAGTAATAAAAGTAAAATAAGATGAGGCGAAGAATGACAGAGAATAAGGCAAAGTGGGGATAACATCAGGCGAGGAGGCGGGACGTAACGGAAGATGAAGGCTGCGAGAGGGAGAAATATTGAAGCCGGTGCGAGCGAGACTGATAATCGGGAGTTGTGGGATTGGGGGGATGGGGGGGTGGGAGAAATGAGAAAGGCTGGGGTGGAAGGGGGTTCAGCACTGTCGAAGGTGGCTCTGCGCTGCAAGCAGCAAGGATGGGGGGTGGGACATTGACATTTTTATCTTTCCATTGAATTTAATCTGCGTGATGGACGAGCTGCCAGCGCTTTAATTTTCCTCACGCGAATTATCCCCTCCCTGCCCACCTCCTCTCTGTCTTCTGCGCAGTCACAAACGCACACCGGCGCAGATGCGTACACACCACCGGCGCACCAGAAGCAAAATGATGGAGCGATACGACATTCCGTACGTGTTACACACCGGTTCTTGTAAATCATTTTTTTATGCATTGAGCGTGCGACTGCAAGCAATCCGGGATGCAAGCCTCCTCCCACCCCACCCTCCCATTAACATTAATATCCCTATAATGTATTATGAACGTTGCATTTATAGAAGCGGACGCACATGCAAAACAAAACAATAGTAACAAAAAAAAAACACATCAAAATCAGATTTATATCCACACACAATAAAAAAATCAAAGCAGCATTCATTTTCACCCGCCCTCCTCCCCCCAAGTTATTGCATGTGGCAATCCGCCATGACAGATCGCCAGTCATGCCTAATAGTTCTTTAATGACTTCATTAAATTGTGTTGTGCGGCTTATGATTATGTTGCCAATTTGTCAGTGCGGGTAATGTCTGGGCACTAGGGATGCCCCACTTTTATTTGTGAATTAATTGGACATGGACTGCGTTGCAGCCCTCTGCCCCTCCCCGCATGGCAAAAAGAGAACACAGATTCCCAATCAGTCCCACAAGCGGGGCTGGCCCAGATACGCTCAGCAGCTTACTACAGCTTTTACGCAACCCACGAACAGGGTGTTCCTAAGTTAGTGATCCTTGCATCACTGGCGGAAATGGGAGCGAAAAAAGCATTTTGACGCCTAACGTCATGTCTGTCCATTTAAAAGCCGTTTGGACAGGCGGCCTCCGGAGTGTCAATAAGCGTCAGAAAGTAATGCATTACCAGGATCGCAGCAGGATTGTCTTCATTTTCTTGTTGTGGCTTCGCAGTAACATAATGCAGGATCAGACTTCCAGCCCCCGCCTTCCTCTTTCCCCTAATGTTCTCCCAGGCAGGGAGGCCTGTCTGTGGGCTGATGAATGAGCAGCAGCACAGAAGTAGTGCTTTTCCCTCCTTGGCCCCAGTCCAGGCCTCTTCTGTCAAAGACACTGATCTCCCATCAGGCCGAGCGCTGGCACCCTCAGTGGTCAAGGTTTAGGATTAAGACAAGAAAACTCTGCCTCCCCCTTGAGAGAAACTGGTGTTTCCCTCCACAGCCAACCCAAGATCAAAGATAGGAGAACCAACCGGGTGAAATGCGCCCTTTTTGAAAAGGGAAGGCAACAAACGGAGGCGACGACAAGAAAAGTGCGGACATTGTTGTGTAACCACAAGAAGGAGGGAAGGGGGCTTGAAAGAGAGGAAGCTGGAGGGTTTTTTATTTTTTTTCCTTTCTCTTATGGGCTCCACAGCCGAGCCCTTTTAAAACCATTAAAGGCAGGATATTTGTCATATTATGTTATTAGATTAGCTGGGACCCCTAATGAAAGTTGTGGTAATTTGTCAGCCTTATGGATAGCTCCATCCCCCGCCACTATTTATCACGTAGCACCCCATCTCAAGCAATCCACCCCCAGCCTCAACACGCCGCATACACAGCCTTGTCACAGCCGGCGTGGTTGGGCCGGGAGAAATGGATCCAGCTTGTAATGGGATTCCAATGCTAAACACCCCGCCTGCATGGTGTTTTTTTATCATTTGGGGGGTGAGCACACTACTCCGAGCCAGATCGCCCAGAGGGAAACAGTGGGTTATGTCAAGCTTCTCTTTTTTCTCTCTCTCGCTCTTACTCTCTATTACCATAGCCCTTCCTGGATAGAAATGCCTCACAACATTTATCTTTTAGTGTCTGATTTAAAAAAAAGAGAGGGTTTCTGCTGCTCGCTGCACACGCAGCATCCTGTCCTCAAGATGACTTTGCCTTAGATTTTCTTCTCTATTTTCCTGAGCTAGTGTCAGAAGATGAGAACGTATATGCTGAATAATTTTGACAATGAAGAGTTAATCAGAGGTTTACTTCTTGTCCTTTTGTTTCTCTAGCGGTGAGGAACGACCGGAACAAGAAGAAGAAGGATGAGAAGAAACAGGAGTGCACGGAAAGCTACGTGCTGAGTCCCGACACGGAGCAGATGATCGACAGGGTTCGCAAAGCCCACCAGGATACTTTCCCCTCTCTCTGCCAGCTGGGCAAATACACTACGGTCAGTGGCAGGAAGGCGGCCATCTGTGTGTCCCCATGTTCGCTCACCTTTCTAGGTTGTTATTGTCACCTCCGTCTACACTGAAATGAATTCATCGAATGTTTTATTTTTGCAGACTAACAGCTCAGAACGACGCGTTTCCTTGGACGTAGACCTATGGGACAAGTTCAGCGAGCTCTCCACCAAGTGCATCATAAAGACGGTGGAGTTCGCCAAGCAGCTGCCCGGCTTCACCACGCTCACCATCGCCGACCAGATCACTCTGCTCAAAGCCGCCTGTCTGGACATTCTGGTGAATACGACGGCGCAACTTTTGCCTCATGAGGTCGATGTTTAGTTTAGGTTTTAAGTGTTAAACGCATCCTCTCTGCCGCCTGCAGATTCTGCGGATCTGCACACGCTACACGCCGGAGCAGGACACCATGACGTTCTCAGATGGGCTCACGCTAAACCGAACCCAGATGCACAATGCTGGCTTCGGTCCGCTCACCGACCTGGTCTTCGCCTTCGCCAACCAGCTCCTTCCCCTGGAGATGGATGACGCCGAGACAGGGCTGCTAAGCGCCATTTGTTTGCTATGCGGAGGTAAGATGCGTCTCTGAAACTCTCTGAAAGTTGGGGTGGGCCTTTAAAGCATTTAAAAAAGGTGAAGTCTCATTGACATATTTTTTCTGTGTGTTTTTGTTTCCACAGATCGACAGGATTTGGAAGAGGCGGACAAGGTGGACATCCTGCAGGAGCCTCTTCTGGAGGCTCTGAAGATTTATGTAAGAAAGCGGCGGCCCCACAAGCCGCATATGTTCCCCAAGATGCTGATGAAGATAACCGACCTGAGAAGCATCAGTGCTAAAGGTGAGTTGTCTGGCAATCCGTTTTACCACCTTTTTTTGTTTTTTCTGTTCCAAACTTAATCAGAATATCTGAGTGAAATCATACATGACAAAAGTTCTGAATGTCCATCCCACCGTCTGCAGGAGCCGAGCGCGTCATCACCCTGAAGATGGAGATTCCCGGCTCCATGCCACCTCTCATCCAGGAGATGCTAGAGAACTCGGAGGGCCTGGAAAGCGGGGCCGCAGGCGGCCGGCCCAGCGGGGCTCCCCCAGGCAGCTGCAGTCCCAGTCTGTCCCCCAGCTCTGCCCAAAGCAGCCCAGCCACACAATCGCCGTAGTAACGGCCCACCGTTTTTTATTTTACATCCTCTTAGTGTTGGTCTCTGTCTCCTCCTCCAATGTTCTGAAGGAAGGAGGGGGGGAGGAGATGGAGGTGGGCTTCAACCCTAACTGCTGAACAAAAGGGAGACTGGCAGAACCGACCTCCTCCTCTCCTACAACACAAGTCCCCACCTCCTGACCTGCCTGCCCTCACCGCGGAACCCTGGCCGGACATGAGGGGGAGGCCAGGCCGGAGCAGGCCGGGAGAGACGGGACGCCTCCGGGACACCACACCGTAAACACTGCTGATGACTCCTCCTGCACCTCCCTCCACTCTCCTCTCCACCGCTGCCCCTCCCGTCTCCACTTCTCTCCGAATGACTGATGGAAACGTTTCTGGATGTAGCAAAAGGACCGTTTTTTTTGAACGGGGGAACGAGAGCGAGGGCGGCACGTCGGGACTAAAAGACGGACGAGGACGATGAACACAGACTGACTTGACACCTGACACTTTTTTTTGTTGTTGTTTTTGTTGTACTCTGAGGCAGACTGCACCTTGTTGGGGGGGGGGGGGGGGGGGGGGGGGGGGGGGGGGGGGGGGGGGGGGGGGGGGG
>JAVQJG010277443.1:0-14805 GCA_036024015.1 Craterocephalus amniculus
GTTCCCTTCCTGTTTACGTGTGTGTGTGTGTGTGTGTGTGTGTGTGTGTGTGTGTGTGTGTGTGTGTGTGAGCGCGTGAGCGTGTGAGTGTGAGTGTGTGTGAGTGTGAGTGTGAAGAGTGTTGCTGCTGTGATTGGAACCAGCTGTGCATTGGACTGGTGGCCTCACTCGTCTCCTCTGCAGATTCCTGTGGAAGCGTGCACACTCACACACACCAGGATCTGGACTCCTCGGGCCATCTTTCCTTCACACTGACCCGTGTTTTCTCATTTTTCTACCTCACGCTATTCTTCAATGTCAGCCCCTCATCGACCCATCAGCCCTGCTGTGATTCCCATTCATCTCTCTCTCTACACACACAAACACACACCGTCCGTCGGACCATTTCAGTGTCAGCACCTCCTCTCCTGAGGGAGTCCGTCCACAAAGACCACAGACTATTTGAATCCCACATTTACATAAGTATAAAAGATAAGAGTATCACCTCATCCAGTGTGATTGCACCCTCACCTTACTGTAGCCTGAACTAACTTTTTTGTTTCTGCACAGCATGGTTGCATAAAAAGGAAATGTGACATAGTTGAAAGCAAATCTCTAAATACTGATATTACTGAGGGACCAACCTGGGAAAGGCTCCAGAGGTCCAATGGACCAGAGACGGGAGTTTAAAGTGGACATTTAGATTTCTACTTCGGAAGTCAGACAACTACAAAGAAATGAAAAATACAAATGACTGGAAAGCTTATATTTATTTGATCCACTTGTTGTTTATCTTTTTGATATTTATCTCATCTCCAGTATTTGATGTCCTGCATCCGTTAAAATCTCAACTTCTCTCTGATCTTGCATGAAAGCCTCTTCTGTCAAGCTGCAAATTTGTCCGGGTCTGAAGAGCTCCGTGCAAACACTCCACACAGAATAGTTTTTTTCTCACTGATGTGGCAATTTTATTCAGATGTAATGGTTTGAGCTTAAAGAGAAACAGCTAAAAATGGCTCAAACTAAAGCAGATGTTTTCATTACTGATATAAACTTGAAAATAAACAGCAAAGGGGGGCCTGAATCACTGATCTACAGCATCAATTGTGCAGAATCCAGCCCAGCATTCGAGTCAGCTGTCAGCTGACGTGATCTATGGGATTCCAATCCTCTGTTTGTTTTTGAAACCCTTTTTGTGTTTTGACTACTTCATAGATTTTGAGGAGAAGTGGCAATCTACTAAAGCAAAAAAGGGAATATAATGATTGTTTTAACACAGATACATGTAAACCACTGGTGGCTGCAAGACAAAATGGGTTAGCTGACTCTTTTTACTCACTGGAAAAATCAGTTCCCACGGGTACTGAGAATCCCAGATTAAACAAGAATTTGAAACATCTAAAACATGTTTGCATGCTTGAGCCTTTCCTCTTCTGTGAAATGTGAGACGGAGAAGGAAACAAGTGTCAGTGCCCTTTTTCCACAAACTGACACAATTTCCTGTATTTTTAATAAAAAGGTGTCCTAAATGCTAAGGAGAGACCGTATACGAGTTCCCTTTTCAGCCACATTTTTACAGCCCTGTTAACAGCAGCTGCTCATAGATTTCTTTCATGCATGTGTGCCTCCAGTGAGCAATAATAAAACATAAATTTGGTTACCAGTTACAATTGATTACCCTTGAAATGTGTATTTTCCTTTGAAAAGTACGCAGTCTATGGCCTGAGAGCTAGCACACACAGCAAACCCAGCTCAGACTACCACCGACATGCATGACTGATAATGTTACTAGTTTGCGTATGTAATGCTATTTTACTCAGTAGCTAATTAAAACATAGATTTTCCAAATTCTGCTGGGAAAAGACTGAATGAAAAAATGCTGTTATAAAGTCAGATTTCCTAGTAGGGATAAAAAAAAAACTAGATAAATGATTGAAAACATACTTCCATTTCCTTATTAATAAACTGCAGATGACATTTAGGGGAAAAACTGGATCTTACTTCCTATTTCAAAGGTACAACAAATGTAGTGTGCTTACGTTGCTTTAATGGCTTATATTGTATAGTGGTAGTAGTGTGTAACTGTGGGGTAAAATGTGATGGATAACTTACATTTCAGGAGATTTAAGAAAGTTTTCCAGGCATTTCTATTCCATCCAGCAGGTTTACAATCCAGCCACAACATGCAGTGTTTATTCAGAGACTATAGTATATCCACAATGAGCGATTCATGATACTACGTTGCTAAGAAACCTCTATTTTAAGCAGTAAATTATGATGAAACCACTTCCTGTCAGACTTTCCACCAATCAGAGAGCTAAAAATTGTCAGTACTTTCCAATCAGGAGCAGCCAGACATCAACAAGTGGGCAGAACGTTCTGTGTGTGTCTGAAAAAAAGATGAATGGCTGGAATGAAGCCAAGAAGCTGAGCTGGAGCTGCTTTAGTGCGGATAGGAGGGGAAGAGGAGCAGAAATACCTTGAAATGAGGAAAAAGAAATTTCTGTTGTGTGTTTCAATGCTAACATTTTTTCTACTGAAAGCCAGAGGACAATGTTGGGATGAGAAAAGTCCTGGTCACTGTGGATCTTGGTGTGTATTTCTAAAGAATTCTGTTTGTTTTACATCCTGTTTTCTGGTTCTGGTTGGCTTTTATGCTGATACTTTTTTTTTTAGCCTCATAATCTAACAACCGAGGCTGTCCTGAAAACATCTTGTCACCATGGTCACTGTGGTTGAAAGGCTTCAAAGATAGCCATAAAAAAGGCTTTTAGTTTGAAGGGTTAATAATAGTCAAGGTAGATGGAAGAAAATGCTGCTTCAAATAGGAGACAAAGAAGAAGCTTCTTCTTTGTAAATTTGATCAAAGACTTTCCCAGCTTCCGTGATGTGAGCACAGAGCAGAATCGGTCTCATGACTCGCTCGCTCGGCTTATTTTAACAAGTCAGCGTGTCTGCCCACTGACAGACAGAGTGCAACAGGCAGCGGCTGCTTTACTTTCACAAGCTCTGAAATCATAACCGTGAGGATGAATGTGGGCGGCAGCAGCCTGGAATGTGTGGAAACTCCGCACTGTCCAGACAACAACTGGACTAACCCTAGCACGTGACTGGGTAACAATACAACAAGCAAAAGATGGACATGAATGTGACGTAATGTCATGATCTGACTTACGCTATCAAGAAATCTAAGAGTTAGTTAAAATCCAGCCTCTGTAAGAAGGGATTTCTCTTCTTAGAGTCCCTGAGGGGCTGGATGATTTCTGCATGAAGCATTCATTTCAGCTCATGTGCCATTATTTTCCCAACAGTGCTGTATCTGCTGATATGATCTAGCAGTTTTGGAGTAAAAGCCCAGACACACATTCCTTTAGACACACCGAAACACAAACCCGCTTCAGATCTTATTAAAAGCCGTGTGTGAAAGATACATTTACATTTCAGAGGATTTAGCCAAAGCTTCAGCTCAAGAGGCCTGATTACTATCAGATGTGCAGAAACAATCTTCCAGCCAGCAGAGCTTCACACTTCTTTCCTTCAGGCTGTGTATGCTGTTGTCACTTCCTGTGAGGCTAGATTTCATGCTCCAGGTGGCTAATCAAAGTATAATATGGATCTTTTTGTTTTGTTAAAACTTAGGGAAATCTTGTAAAGCTAACCACCGCATTTATTCATGAAGTGTTTTAGGAGTAGAATTTAAAATCTGAATGTTTTATAACTGATTAGCTGTTGATGAGATTGGCTTTCTGCACAGCCATCTTATCTTTGAGTGATTTGTCTAAGAAAGTAGAGTAATTCCACTGATGAAGCAAAGTCTTTGTTAGCTTCTTAGAAATCTACCCAGCTTTACATTTACATGGTATTTAATGTGAACTACTCAGCCTTTTTAATAAAAAGCTTTGTAAGTTGGTGCTTTTTAAACCCTGCGTTTCAGTTCATCGGCTTATCTGAGTGTGGATTTATTTAATTGATTCAGTCCAGTTCAGTAGTGCCAGTAACTCGAAGCTTTATTCTTAGCTTATGAAACAAGAGCTGCCCAGCAAAACTCACCTTGTTGGAGCTGGTGGAGGAGAAACCAGGACGCTTTCCCCTTCGTCCATATAGACCCGTGTGGATGTTTCCAGCTAATCAGTGGAAGATGAGAGCGGAAAAGATAAATTTATCAGAGATGAAAATCCATAACTACTGGTAATGCTTACCGTGAGTATAACAAAGTTAAAACATAGAAATGTACTGTTGGGTTTGGGTGTAAAAACAATACTTCATGTTCGCTGAAATCACAGATTTTGCCAGGAAACACTTCTGATTCAGTCTGAATTCATGCCATTGGTTTGATGAATCAACACATTGTTGACCTCTACTGTTGACGTTTTACTTCACACTAAAACTCATTCAGAACTGGTTGTGAATCCAAAGCATGAGAGCTGGGGAAAAGGTTTATGTTATGTGTCACCAGAGAAGCAGTACAATCATACCGTATAATATTCTAAATCTGGTTTGATGGTAATTTATGTACTTAAAGATAAAAACATGTTTATATTTGGGAGAATCTTGGCTTCTGATGGCCACCGTTGATTCCCCACAGTGCTTGGCATTTGAAGTCATTTCTATGCCCTTCTTTATCACTACATGTCATTTTTGCACATTGCACCTTTAAATAAAGGACCAATGCATCCTTATCTGTAAGATAACTTTGTGCACCAGTTTAGAAACACAAACATTTTAGCATTTTAAGCTTCCTGCAATTGATCATGTGTTGAAAGTTTTGCAGCTCAGGAAAACTGCCGTTGCATTGTGTGGAAAGCAAGCAGTCCCTCCCCTGGACGGTCTGACTTTCACACGTGTCCATCAGCAGCAATATTAACCCCAAACTGCGGATCGAGGTGGCTTTTATCGCCAAGTATAACAAATGCGGAGGAATTTATATGGTGACACACTAACTGCAGCATATTGGCTCTGCACTCCCCCTCTTTTACATTTCCTGCCGTCAGTCAGGCAGATTTGCCGGCTGTTTTCTTCGGATTCTGCTGCTTTTTTTTCTCCATCTGGTCTTCATTTCCCTCACATTGAATTTATCTGGCTCTTTCTTTAAGAGATCAGATTTTTTTTTCTTCTCTTTTGGATGGGTCTGACTGCCTGCATGCCTCCCTCTGCTCTACAGTTACACCATCAGCAGCGGCTGACGCCTTTCTATAAACAGAAAGTCGCTGTACTGTTACTCCAATTCATCTCATCCACTACAGAACAGAGGATTTTCTCTGGGTCACTTTGACCAGATATCTGCTATTTATCAGAATCTGTTATCACCTAAACAGAAAAAAACAAATAGTAAAGTGATCCTTAGAATTTATCTTTTGGCAATCAGACCACATGTGGACATAGTTTAGCAGAAAGTGGTAGACGAAGCATTGTGGCCGTCTAACTGTTACGTTGTCATCCAGCCAAAACCCTTGGTTTATTCTAGAATAAGCACCAAACCAAATTCATTATATTCATGGAAAGGAACATGAGTTTTTAGGTTTTTATGCTTGAATATAATCAAACAATGGGCTAAAGTAAACAACATGTAATGAAAAAAAGTGATAATTCTTGAACAAGACAGGCAAATTAATGAAATCGGCTGCTATAGAAACCAGCCCACCAATGGTGTGAGATTCTTTATATTGTCAACAGTTTCTCAGGCGTGGTACTGTGTAGATAGGTGATCTATGAAGGAATATCTATCCCATCCGGGATGTTTACAATCCAGCCACGAAATTTAGTGTTTATTGAGGGACTTTATCTGGTAAGTCAAAATTGAGTGATCCCTCATAACACCATTATTTATCACATTTTCAATATAAAAGAAGCTCACTATGTCGCTAATAGACCTCTATTTTGAGCGGAAAAGTATTATGAAGCTTCTTCTTGTCAAACTTTCCACCACTGAGAGAGCTTAAATTGGCGTCCAAAGATCAACAAGTGAGCAAAAAGTACTCGGTGTGTCTGAAAAGAAGAATTTTTTGACACAGACTATGTTTTCCAAAACATAACCAGGTACTTTTTAATGCTTACCTTTAGTCGAATCATGTGGAAAGTGTAAAGCAGCAACAAAAACTGACATTTCCAAGTTCTTTGGTTGTTAAATTTGACTCATGAGCCTCATTTTCTATTTCTTGTACTCTCAACATCATTTGTTTTCACTCGCTTCCTGTTACTGTTGGTTAGGTTTAGATGCGTAAACAACTTTGTGGTCTGTTTTACTTGGTCATGGCTCGGACGCAGCCTCTGAGGCTGCAGGGAAGCCACATATTCCTGACACTGGCAACATGTCAAAGACATTTCTGCTCCTCATCTTTTCACTTTTTTGAGTTGCTGATGTGCAGCTGGGATGTTTGGCGCACAGTGGCCTCATCCACTTAAACTTAAACCTGTCCCCAGAGGTTAAATAGCTCAGTCAGAAACTATGTTTCTTGCATCAGCCTACTTGTATGGCTTCTGGCTTGTGACACCAGACATAGAGGTGTTGAGGAGGGTTTGGGTTGGTGGAGGTCACGTTGAAAGTCACAGCCAGTTAGCTCTCAGCCCGGATGCTGCTCAGGAAACTGTTACCAGCAGCATGGGGATGTGATCGAGTCCAAATACCTTTAATTCATGAAGTTACACAACTTTAGCCAAAGGCATTTGGTTACTCTTACAACATTTGATGTCCTGTGGCCGCCCACCCCCACCTCCTCCCCATGGATGGTGCTGAGACAGATTTGACTTTCCTGACAATGTTTTTCAAGGGAAGCGGGTTCAGAGACGGAGGTCAGGTGTTGCAGATTTGATGTCTTCCATTTTTTTCTCTCCAGTGTTTTGCTTTTCTGTTAGATAAACTAATATGCTGCTGTGTATGTTACAAAAAGTACCTCTCCATATTAAAAATTGATTTGAAGAAGATGACACTAAGATATGATGTTGTTCTTTTACTGTTGAGTTATTGTGTTAAGTTAATAACAGGACATCAGCTCCTGCTTGGGTTTTACACTACAAACACCTGTTTGTTATCAGGGTTAGGGTTATATATGTCCATGTTACAATGCTTCCCTCACTTTAACAATGGTTACATTGGTGACACTAAAGCACAATAAATGATCACGGCTTCACTTCCTGATTGGATTAAGGCATTAATATTGCTTGTCTGTTAGATACTACCTCTTACTGACTCTATTAGAAGACAGGGGGTAAGAAATGAAAAATATTTAAGTTGAATCCATTTGGACTGAAATGCTATGGGATTCTTTATATGATGCAACAAACACCATTCTGACATTTGTGACGCTAACTGCAAGTTTTCATAAAAAAGTACTGGAAAAAAAGTCTGCAAAATACTATTATATTATATATTTGACATAACTTTGTATTCAATGATATATTTAGATATATCATTAAAATCCATTCGAGTTGTTTTATAGAAAATAATAATAGGCTTTATTCATTATTTAAATAATTTTTTAATCATGTAAATTTTTATGTTAAGTGTTGGACTCTATTGACATTATCATCCAGCTAATACATGCTCCATATGCACAAACAAAGGATCCAGACAAGGCCATCAGTACAATGTGTCTACAGTTGGACTTCATGCATGTAGAACTACTTCTTACAACCATCACTAACTGTAGAGGTTTGAGCAACAGGATGTTTCTCTGTCTATTTTCACCAAATACTTTAAACAAGATCTTAAATAAAACTCCCAAACATTGCATGGCCCTACATAAGCATCTGCAAAGACGTTTACACAAGGGGCTGAAGGTTGTACATGAGGCTCAGAGCCAGAAGGCAGTCCAGCTGTAAACTGTTTACAGTCCCTGTAAAGGACAGACGTCTCTGCTTTATAACACTGGACTCACTCCTCCACCTGAGAGGGAAGCTGCACACAGTTTACACGTAGCTCTGTCTGAGAGGATCTACAGTATCATCCACTGTCCATCATTATAGAAGTAATCCATCCCTCTTCTTCTTTTGCTTTGCACATGCAGGTCGCTCTGAAGCCAATATTTGTCATGTAAATATTGTAACTTCAACTGCCATTCAAATGTATTTGCATAGGGCTGAATGTAGGTCAGTCAGTCAGTAGGATGTTATTAGGGCGAGTTTAATCAGGTGATGGAGGCGGACATGTTTGTACAATAGAGTCCAGCATGTTTATATCAGGCTTCTGTCCTTTGCTACATATCTTTTTATGAACAGGATATGCAACAAGTGTGTAAGAAAAGGAGGAGATCAAAGAAAAAAGTGATAGTTTTATTTGCATTTTTGTTTTATTTTAAGGGTGCAGTTACCCGTTTGCACACATGCAGCAACGAATAGCTGGGTTACAATCCTCACCAGAGGATGAGGATTTTTTTTTTGAGCCATTGATTCTTTTCTTCTGTTTTCAATTAAATCAATCAAAAGCACAACACAGGGAGCCACGAACAGGAAAATGTAATTTTATGCATGCATCATATTCTTTTATATTGACTGGACAAAAGTAATTAGCATTTATGGAAAGTAATTGGATAAATGACTTGACTGATTTAATTTAATTCAATTTAATTATAATGATAATGAAAGTACTTTATGAGGTACTGAAAGACACTTATATAAACACATGATAAAAATAAATCAAATAAAGGAGATAAAAGTATAAGCATCATCAACATCAATTAATTGAATTGATTTTTCATTCATTTATATATTCATTCATTCCTGACCCACTGACATGGGGGTATCCCTTACAGTTGGGCACCAAATGTGTTGTGTTCAAACAGTTTTTCTAAATTCAATTTAAAATCATTTTAAAAAATCCAACTAAAGGTTGAAAAAAAAATCCAATCCATCCAACTTCTCCAAATGAAAGCCTTAAACAAGTGATTGATAGCTTAACCTAGCGAGGTATTTATCAGATTACTGATGCTGCTGATGCTTTTACCAGTGAGACAAGAGAATGAGTTTGAAGACATATTAAAGCAAAATAAAAATGTTCTGTTATAACTAATAATGACTGAATGGAAAGACTAATGGGTGGCTGTGATCTGGTATTTATACAACAAACTGCTTTGAGGGCGTCATGATGATTTATCTATACGGAAAATAAATGTTCAGAAGTTGTCTTTATTCCTGAAAACTCCCCGTAAGTGTTTCCATCAGGCTGTTTCTCCACAAACCTCCACACCTCCAAACACATTCATCAGTTTCATCGTATTGATGCTCTTCTTCCATGCCCCGCACATCGTGGTGCCCATTAACGTAATCATCGCCATTATGGCTGTAATCTGAGTCGGAGCTCTGAGCATGGTTTCACCTCAGGCATGGCAGAGTGTGTCAGAAAGAGCTGTTCACCTCTTTTCTTTTATTTGTCTACAACCCACAGCGTTTGGAATTTTTCCTGATTGACCGTCATAATGAGAAAAAGGAGTCTCCTGTTTTTCATTTATGTGCTTGTTTTTGTAAGAAACCACTTCGAAGCTCAACTCTAATGCAATAAAGTTGAATACCAGTTTGGCTAACTGTATTATAGGTAATGAAATAATAATAAACAGCAAGAAAACTCAAAGAAAATGCCTTACTTTGTCCCAACAAGCTAGAAGAAGGGAAAAATGTGGGAAAGGAATGTGAGCGATCAGTGCCTGACTGAGACTGAATGAGGACTGACAACCATATTGGCTTTCAGATGTATTCTTGTCTCCTTGGATCCCGTGAGAGATTAACAGAATAACTTAGAGTTGAGTCGTGTGACTAGAAAAAACATGGATGCTCCCCAGACCAGAATGTCCCACCCAGCCTCGCCCCCCTGATGCATTTCTCCTCCTCCTCAGGGCAACCGACTTTCCTAACATAATGCGCAGTTAGAACCCCGCTAATGAGATTTTCACCTCTGGTCCAATGTGCACGGACAAAAATACTCTCTCTGGAGAAAAAAAATACATGTTGAAGAAAATGTTCCCTTTGTCTGTATTTACAGTTTAAAAAAGAAGAAAATATATTTAGAAGCTTGTGATTAAAGCACCTTTAAGTGAAAACCTTCAGGAAATCCCCTTTTTTGTAACCTAATATAGAGTTGTGGGAGGTGCCAACTGCTCCATCTGATGTGCAGGATGGTGGTTTGTGTGCAGAGAAAGTGTTCAGTCAGTAACACCGAAGAGTATCGTCATAGCCCAGAAAGTTGTGATGTTTGGGCCAAACCGGGCCACTTTCAGCGCCATGGAAACCTCATACTGAAAGTCATGACACTGAAAATCAGTGTGGGTATGCAGTTTGTCGCCATTACCATGCATGAAGCCGTCTTTCCTGTACCTCGCGTTTCATGAGCAGACTGAGTCCTTTCATAATGCACCAGATGTGTGTGGCCTTTCCTCACTCCTGGATGAGGAGACTGTGAAGCAGAAGTTGAGGCAATTTTGTTTTAATTGAGAAAAACGATTTTAAAATGTCGAACAAAGAAAACATAAACCAGTTTACAGTAACTCTTTAAGTGATGACAAGCTTTTCTATCAGCATCATTGTGGCCCAGAAGAATCTGCTAAAACCTGAACAACCTCTCAGACCTCGTCCAGCAGTAGAATAATCCCGTCGTCTTCTCATGGACACGTGCTGATGTGCGCCTCCTGGTCCGGCCCGCTCATGCATGAGCCACCACCGCAGCGCCCAAGCTGCAGCCAACTCCACTTTTGGCTTCACCAGCTTCTATTTCAGCAGTTTTGGTTTGTTTTGCTTTGAACTCTGAAATCTGACGCTGGATTGGAAAAACTAAAGTAAAAGGTCAAACATGGCTGAATGTTGTGTTGCTGTGCTTTTTCTGAGAGGACGCTGAAAAGAGATTTGGAGGTGAAAGGTTTGGCCTGCTGTTTTCCACCTTTCCAGGGGCTTAATGCGGGTTTTATGTTCTGTGCTTCTGTCTGAAAAATTGAATTATGTGCAGCCTTTGGCCCGTTTGTGGTGCCAATCGCAGCCAGCAGCGATGTTTTCCTCTGATCATCACATTTAGATCCAGACAGTAATTCTCAGCTATTGTTAATGTAGCTCCTTAGGTGGTGATTCATGCCTGTTGTTTAAACGTTTTGTCGCCTTTCTTTTGTCCCAGACGTACATCGGCTCCATCCTGGCAGCAGTCAACCCGTACCAGCTGCTCCCCGGCCTGTATGACCGGACGGCGGTGGAGCTGTACAGTCGCCACCACCTGGGGGAGACCACCCCACACATCTTCGCCGTTGCTAACGAGTGCTACCGCTCGCTGTGGAAGATGCTGCAGAACCAGTGTGTCCTGATCAGGTGCGTGGTCCTAAAACACTTGTTTTTTTCTTTTTTTTTTTTGCAAAAGCCTAAGTCTAATTCAGGCAAACAGCAGCAATGATTTATTTTTGACCAGTAGGGGGCAGAAAATCTCCAAACAAGATGAAGTAGGGTCCTTATTGAATTTGTATAATTTCTCCTTTTTTCTCAATAATTCCCTTTCATGATATCTGTTCTTCTCTCGTTAAAAGGTTATATAACTGACTCTTGAATAAACCTTTTTGGTCTTTAGCTCGTTTTATTTCTCCCCTGCTCTGTGCCAAACACTTTGATCAAGTTTCAACTCTTATTTGGCTTCACCTCAGAGGATCTGATCACTGCATGCTACAGCACAAACACACACACACACTTACACTGTCTCCATCCTCCGTCCGCGGCTTTCCTTCCTCACATCCTTCCCCTTTGATTCTAGTTGGACAACTTTCACATCCGCCTGTCGCGCCATTGTTTTATTTCACTTGAAAGATGTTCTTTTTATATTTTTTGTAACAACAATATTTGGCTCCTGATTTAGCAAAGAGTGGACACACGGGACTTTGGGTTCAGCTGAGGGGGAACAGCTGCGTTTTGTGGTCATCCAGGTATCCTGAATACATGTTTAGTTGTTTTATTTGCTGCTGTGGTGACAATGTGTTGTTAAGGCAACAGATAAAGTCTAATAACTTAGAAATGTTCCCTTGAATTTATCACATATAGCCCCTTGTTTCAGCCTGTGCCAGATTAATGACAGGCTGGGTCTTGTTATGAGCTGTCTAACATCTGATTTAAGCCTGGAAGTTGGGATTGCATTAATACATACTTTGTTTTGTTCTTCTTCAGGCACCAAACATTTTTTGTTAGTATTCAAGTTTTCTAACAAAATTTTTAGAAATTTCTAATTCCCCAGAATGTATTCCAATGGGTAAAAGAGTTGTGATAATCTGTGTTGTTTGCATTTCCACCAGACTGCAAAGTTCTAGAAAACTTATGACTACTTACTAAAATGGCTGGCACCAGTGGGACCTGCTTCGGCTGCTGTGGTCCTGCAGCTTCTTAAAGTTGTTTCAGTTTCTTGAAATTTTCCCGAATTTGTATCTGTGTGTGTCCTAAATTTCTTTCCAGACAGCCACAGAGTTGCACTAAATATCATCCTCAGCAAATAAGCTCGAAAGGGTCTGGATGTTGTAATCTGTCCGCTTCTCACGGCTCCATTATTCAAACATTTAAAACATGGAAAGTTTATAGAGGTAAAATAAAACATGTTTTATGCGGAAATGTGGATCACCAATCAGAGTAGGGGAAGTTTGGGTGGTGAGGGAGGGTCATGTTAGTGAAAATGCACTGAGATCTTTTAAAAAGTACCTGCAGCAAAAAAAGGACCAAAATATTCTTCCTTATGCAAAAAATAGCACATTATCATATATTCAGTAACAAAATATTGCAATATTGCAACCATTCTTCTAACCCCCCTGTTAGCTAGATGGTGTCAGCTTTACCTGGCAGAGTCCCACACAGAACTCAGCATGTTCATCATTTTTGTTCTCTATTGGCATCAAATCTTAGCAACAGTAGCGTTGTTAGGGATGTATCGATACAATTACCAGAATTAGGTAAAGGCGCCTTGTTACCCCCCAAAAACTACTTCAGCCAACTTATTTCTGAAGTTTCCGACAGTACATATTTTCTCCTGGTGCAGAGACTTACAGACCACAGCTCAAGTATATCAGAGAATGTGTAGATTTCTGCATTTGAGAACGTTAGTTTACAGCCACGTTTGTCCTTGTTTTGGTGGATAATGAGACCCATGTGCGCATTTATGGCATGTTTTTATGAGAAAGCAGCAAGTTAATGGCTGCTTTACTTTTATTATTTACAAATTAATAAAAACATGGTGGCTGACATCATATGTAAGACACAGGCTTATATAAATTCAGAATATTCTCAGAAATAAATTCAAATAAATCAAATTGCTCTAATCAAATTGTTACAATGGAATGACCTTTGTTTATTTGACAACAAAATAGGCCTTCTGTATTTTATTTTTTCCCATTTCTGATCAGACTCGTCCACATGATGTGAATTAACCAATGAATGATGGTTCTACTCCGTTACAAAACTACTTTTACTTTCTTTCTTTATGAAAAGTTTCTAAAGAGTTTCTCAGCTGTAACTGAATTACAGTCCTTTTCTACTTGGAACTTAGATGGAATTCATTGAGAGATGTTTGTGATGTTTGCAGCTGGTTGCAGAAGGAAAGAAAAACTGTGTAGGATACATAAAGAGCTGCAGGCTGGCCTGGATCTATCTGGAGAGATGCTTCCAGCCGGTGCCATATGCTGCACACCGAACCAAGCAGGGCTGCATGAAAGAAGCTAATGAGCTCGCTGTGATTAGGGCAAAACTCACATTTCCATGGACAAGCCCGTCCTTCTGGGATAATATCCTGTGGTCACTGAAAACCAAAGTAGAGCACTTTAGGAATTCAGCATCAGTTTATCAGTCAATGATTAAACAAATCCCACCGAGAAAGAGCCACTGAATGCATCATGTGAACGATTACGGTTATTTGAAAGTAAAATACGCCAACTGATGTCAGAGCTTGGTTGAAATAATCAAGCCCTTGGATTCAAGGGCTTGATTATTTCATTGGACTGGCACCCAAAACACAAACCCAACAGCCCTAAAAATGTCTGAAAAAGCAAACATGGACTTAAAACATGGACTTGAGTCCTTTTTTGCTTTTAAAAAAATAAAATAGAATAAAAGATAAAATAAAATAAAAATAAAATATATAAAAAGATTATATAAAAAAATAGTATAATATTAGATATGTTATATTATTTTCCCTCAGAACAGAGACTATTTACATATTGGGACATTTTTATTATTATTGTTATTTATTATTTCTTATTCAGCATAAAGGCCAACCACTTTCTCTTCATTTCCAGGTATTTATGCTGATCTTTCTCTCCTATGCTCACTAAACCATCTCCAGCTCAGCTCCCATCTTTATTCCAGCCATACAGGACCATTATTTTTCTTCTTTTCAGACACACATGGAACTTTATGCTCCCTTGTCAATCTTTGGCTGCTCCTGATTGGACATTAGGTTCAATTCAAGCTCTCTGAATGGTAGTTTGACAGGAATGGGTTTAGCATATTTTTGAGGTCTCTTTATTATTTTTAATCATATTTCATAAAAATGTAATAAATAATGATGTAATCATTGTATTTGCCACATAGTCTCTGAATAAACACATAAACCCAACGGGAAATAAATGCCTGGAAAACCTTTATAGATTACATAAAGGGTAAGCCATCCATCACAATTCACCCCCCAGAGTTACACACTGCTGTTCCTGAGAAACTAGATAGCGTAAGCGATTGTGCTCAGGAGGAGCAGGACATCAAGTAGAGTTTTAAGGATCAAAGCAGCTAGCAACAAGTTCTCACATGAGTCCCACAAAGAGTGGAAACTGTCACTGCAAATTACAATGAAACAGCTGCAAGCTTCTAGATGGATGTATATATATATAATATATATATATA
>JAVQJG010277523.1:0-13944 GCA_036024015.1 Craterocephalus amniculus
TATGTGCAATCAATGAGTCGTTAATTGTAATGAAATTACCCCTTTTACCACATACTATACCACGTAGAAAACCATTTTTCTTAGAAAGATTAAAATAATATCAGGTATAGTTCCTTTAAGGAAAGAATAGCCCGTGCTTTAGAGTTAACTGTGCCACAACTTGTGTCTATCATGGTGTGAGCTGTGTGTCTATTTATTATGATGGTTTTTATTATGTGACTGTCTCTCTTCTTACCATTGTTTATTATGTTAATGTATTTTACTATTGTGATCTTGCTGTTGATCTTCTGTGATCTTATTGTGATCTTTTTAAGTTGCTGTGTTACAAGAAGAATTTCTGTTCTGTTGAACAGACAATGAAGTTTTATTCTATTCTATTCTATTCTATTTGGTGCCTTGAAAATGAGTCAACTACATTTTATTGAGCTGTCATTCTTAAACATTTCCTCCAATTTGGATGTGAATACCCTGAAATTTAGGCTGAAGTCTCCACTTTAAGCCTATATTCATGAGATAACTGTATCTTGAATATGGATTGGTAAACAACTAAAATACCAAAACTTGTGTCAGTGTCCAAATATATTTAGACATGAGAAATTATCAATACTGTAAATACTTTTGTGATTTAAATATACTCCCACTCTCAATGATGTTCTCTTGTCCGAAAAAATCAACTCCTGGTTAAACAAAACAAGTTGGGAACAACGGCTGAATGCTGAACTTACAAAATGCTGAATTAACCAAAAATTCGGATGAAGAGGCTAAATTGACTTCACACTAACATCACACTATTTAAATCTCAGGGAGAATCCTAAATAAATGAAGAAAAAAATCCTTTCTAGCACTCTAATTATGAGAGAGACTGCATTAGAGATGAGTGTACACACTTAACTCAAAGGCCACTGACATACACAGCACACGAACACAATCACAAATGTAAATCTCACCATTCTGAAAGACCCAGACACACACACAAACCCAAAAGTACCAAGCTAGCTATGAGAAGAGCAATGATGTTGACCCCCGGAACACAACATCTCTGTCTCTGTCAGAGGGACTTGGGCCTTTTGGTAAGCTTTGTGTGTGAACGTGTGTGTGTGTGGGTGTGTGGGCCGGGGTCTGAGAAGTGAGGAAGGATGAACTGTGCGGGAGAGCCATCTATTCACTGCTGACAAGGTCAGAGCTACGAAGGGAAAGAGTCCCCTGCCATATGCAGAGAAAGAGAGAGGGAGGTTTTTAGAGAGAAAAAGATAGACAGAGGACAGGAGGAGTACATAAACTTCCCATCTTGTTTTTCTTTTTCTTATTGCAGATTCCTTAATCTCCCATTTCATATATTAAAGGTAAAACAGCAAAAACAATGCACATGTTGGCATCCAGCCAATTAAAAGTCTGTTTCAAGCATTTGAGGTTCCCTCACAACCACAATGAAATATCTAAGTTATGTGTATGTGATGATACGTGTGTCATGACCACGAAACACCTGCAGGGAGCAGACATTAATCCAGAAAATGACAATGCTGGCTGTACAGGTATGAAGGAGGGAGAGATGGAAAGAAAGAGAGTGAGAGGAGTGGTAGTGCTGAATCAACAGTGACCAGTGTGCTTTGTCTTCATTATGATCCCAGTGGGGAGTCACAGAGATGCGAAGATGCCACACACACACACACAAGCACACACACAAGCACACCTGTGCCAGGGGAGGCACTAAAATACTCCACTCAGCACATCAGAAGAGCCATGAGGACCCATACTTATTCATGTGTACACGCACCAAACTTAACTCCACACAGCCCACTTGTGTTGACAAAAGGAAAGAAAGAAGGCTTTTTTCTCTCTGTAGGTAGTCTCTAGAGGAGCTTGCTATCTGTAGTGCTTATCTAAATCCCAGCACATTTCATCATGCTGGTGCAAGTGTGTGTATGCACATATGAATGATTCTCTAGACATTTCTTATTGACACATTGCTACAATTTTACATGTGTCTGTGTTTTCTTATTATCTGTTACCTATTAACTATTTCTGCATCTTTAGTAAAAAAGCTGAATCATTCATTATGGTGCTGTAAAAGCTTTATTACTTAAAAATCTAACTTTTCAACTCATATTTGCAATACTTGTACAATAATGTTTTAAACTTCCACACAAAACTGTGATATGAGTCAAGTGACTTTTGCACCCATCAGCTAAACATTCAACTAAGTGGGTGCAAATTAACAGGGCAAATCAACAAATTGATTGACCTTTAATTCTACCTAAAGAACACTATTTCTACTGTTTTATAATGTTCTCATCAATAAGGATTCACAGTCTATAATCAGTCTTTGGTTAAATGTTGGTCTAATCATTGTCATGTCCATGTCCAACACATGTGTTTGTGTGTGTAAATAGCAACCTGTTCTGTACTGAGGAGGTGGTGTAACCGCCGAGCTTGGGTGATTTTGACTGTTTGCTCTTTCACCATCTCTAGACTTTCTCTTTCTCTTATCTTGAGTTCCTCAATCTCATCCAGCTCCCTCCTGCAGGACAAAGAACAGCCACACAAATAACGTTTAACATTAAGCTTTAAATTTCCACTAATTTAGTGAAACAGTAAGTGTTAGTCAGGGGATTACAGTTCAATAACAGTAAAAGAACAATAAAGTGGTTGGATAAACTTGGAAAAACAAGAAGGATTTGCTATATTCATAACAGGCATCAAACAAAATGTAATGACTGTTTATAACAACAGATGTGAGTCATAGCATACATGAATTACAGCTCATACTTATACTCATATACTCATCTAAAGTGCAAGTGCTAAATAAAAATATTGTTTTATTATTCTGCCGTTTTCCAGACAAAATTAACATGTTCAATTACTTGAATTAACTGAAGACTGATCTTACAGAAAGTACATGTGGGAGTACATTTTTCTATATTTAAAACACAGTCTGATAATTCCCTGAAGTGTCCTTCAGAAGACTGAAGAAAAAAACCATCCTAATCACATAGTGACAGATGTAAAACGACTAAGCAGCTACGAGGAAAAAGAAAAGTAGGAAATGAGACTTAGTGGAATGGAGAAAAGCCAAATGAAAGCATGAGAGGCTTTAAGTGGGAGGATGATGGATTTATTTCATCACTGCAGCCAGGACAGGTCTGTCTCTGACATCTGTTTAGCAAAGTCGGCTAAATGGGATGCATTAAAACCCCATACACAGCTATTTCCATCCACAGTCACACACACTTATTGATACAAGGAGGTAATAACTTAAAAGGGGGCTTGAAAACAATTACTAACACACATGCCATGATAATTTTAAAAGATGCTTAGAAAACTAAACCAATTTAATTCAGCTAGTGCAATACAAATAAGAGTTTAGCTATGGCTCATCAGCAGTCTTGTGTCATTTTTCTTTTTCTATCCCTTCTTTTTTGTTCTTCTAATTCTTCTCTATTGTTGCTTTTTTTCTCCAACTTCTGTTTTCAATTACAAGCCTCCACATAGGAATCAGGATATTCAAAGTGTGTCTGTAATGTGAGGTTAACACATTCTGCCTCTACTGACATTTAAAACGAAATCACAACACGTTCACATTGCCTATTTTCATTCCTTCCGAAGCACCAGATTAAATTACAAAATAAATTAAATATACAAAGATGTGTGTGTGCAAGTGTGTATGTGTGTGTGGAGCAAGAAGAGGAGAGAGCCTAAATGTGAACGTTTATGTTATATTAAGCACAACAATTTAATACAGTGTGGAGGTATGTGTGCGAGTATACATATTGAGGTTGCTTGGCCTCTATTTGTCTACCTAGCTAACAGCGATATTACTTATTAATGTAAAATATGAAGTTATGGTTTATTGTAGGACATTGGTTTGCAAACCATTCAATGCATGTGAGTTCATTAAATCTGTATATTTTGCCCACATGGGCATTAATAACACATCAGAAAGAAGCAACTTGTTTTCAATGTGTCTATGTCTGCATTGAGAGAGTTTAAGTGAGACTGTTATCAGTGCATGGCTGTGTCCAAGTATTTGTATCAGAAATGTGTATGTTCATTCTAAATGTTCATCATGCACTTTGTACGTGTAAGTGCACATGTGTTTGTGTAGGTCAGGCTGAATGGGTGACCTTTGTTTCCCAGCCCCCAGTCCATGCGTTATTAATTGCTGTGTAGTGGACAAAAGCCAAACAGATTTGTAACGGCTGAAGGCACCTCGATCTGTGTCGACCCAACCAGCCGCCACAACTTACAACCCTCATTAGCACTGTTCAGCAAGCCGCACATGCCCTCCGTATGTGCAAGTGTGTGTATGCGTCTGAGTGAAAGTGAAAAGAAAGAAATAAAGACATAAATATACACTTGCTTTACCATTTTATTTGATTTATTTCCCTTTCGGTACATTCTAATATCTTCCTAAGTTATTACACACACACATTTGCATTTGTAATTGTCAAATTATATGATTTAAAGTTTTTGCATAAACAATGAAATAATACAAAACTTCTGTCTACACTATGAGTCAGGTCATAGTATGAGCAGGCACTCTGACTATATATTACTTCTGCAGGCTGTTGAACTGTTAAAAAAGCTAATCAAGCATACCTGAACTACTCTGAAACGACTGAAACCCTTACTGACATCTTCACCCTGGACTTTTAACTTATTCAAATGGTTAATATAGTACAGCTACATTTTCCAATTCTTCATCAATAATTTAATCCTTGGTTCACAACAGGGAGTCAAGGACTGATGGAATATCAGAGAGTAAGGTATTGAGGAAGAGCAGGCCACACCTCTGGTCATCCAGGCCAGCATTGGAGCAGCTAATTGGCCAGGAACTAAATATTTAATAGAGGCTTGACCTGATTGGCTGATTTAATTGCTCCAAGTGAATGATTCAATAGTTTGGAGGTGGTAGGATGGGGGGGATTATTCAGACAATCAATTTAGACAGAGACGCTCAATGTATTGAGTTTTAAACACCATAAAAACACAACCTTTCACTTTAAGTGACCAACTCATTGATTAACTCATTCTTTAAAGTAGCAAAACTGACACCCGCAACAAGGTACTGAGGGAAGCTAAAGTGCAGCGTAGAAATATCACTGTTCGGTATTGCTCAATTTTTTAAAAAAAAAGATTAAAGTATTTAGTAACTTTTACATTTTCCGTTCTTTTATACTGTTTTACTCACAAAAGACGAACTCCCACAAACACACAAACCCAAACACTGAACATATGAATCTAATCAAAATGAAGTAGTGAGCTTGGATCAGAAAGGAAAACCAGCAAAAGAAAGACTGACACGTATAAGCCGAAAGTGATCGAAGGGCAGGCATTCACTCTCTCCACCATAGCAGCTCTCCTTTCATGAATGTCCTTGGAAGGGACACAAAAGAGGGAGGAATGAAGAATGCTGGAGTAAAGGCAGGACAAGAGCGGGGAGAAGAGAGACAACAAGCCATCAGAGGAGCAGAGAAAAAAGTTAGAGCTGCTCAGTCTTGTGGCAATCCATAAATTCTCCACAAGCCTTTTTTTTTAACTCCAAAGGATAAGTAAAGAAATCTCACTATGCTGATGCAACATCACAAGGAGAATTATTTATCTGATTATGGCAGTAATAATTACCCAGCTGTTTATTGCAGATATAAGAATAATTCATGAAGTCAATAGGCCGTGTTAGTGGCGGCAGCGGTGACACCGGCACATTTAGTAAATATGCAAAGCGTGCTTGCTCTGCTTTCCTAATTGCCCCCATCGTCCCAATGCATGCCCTTATTAAAGCCCAGGAACTTTAAGTGTCTCCCTGACAAAGTGATAAATTGTTGGGGTATCATGGAAAACTGTGGCAGAGTGGGGACTGCGCCGGGGTCCTGACTTCATTAGGCTATGCAGAAGGAGAGAAAGGATGAATGCGGATGGACTGGAGCAAAGTGAACCAGTGGCAGAGAGAGGGAGGAAAAGATATAGAGCTAAATAGATTAGGAAAGAGAAGAAAGAGAGACAAGACTTAGAGATTAAGGGATGGAGGCGGAGACATGGAAGTGGATACAAGAGGATTTTGTAAGTGGCCCGGATTAGTCAGATGCTGTACCTAATGAAAAAGCACAGACAGTTTTGTGCTAGGGAGAGCTTTTATAAGAAAGAAAGACTGAAAATAAAGACAATAAGATTGCTCGTACTACTACTTATGATTATCATGCACACCTGATCAGCATTCACTGAAAAGGGACTATCAGCCTAACACCACAAGGTATTCAGTGATTGGGACAGACAGGAAGACTTGCAAAACAATTGAGAATGCTGGTGGATTTAACAGCAAACCTTGTGGGGTGAGCGATCAGGCGATGTGTGTTAAGAGGGCTAACCAGCTAACATGGAAAGGATGCTTTAAATAAATGACAGCACAGCGTTAATTGATCATGACCCTAGCAGCTCTAAATAAACATATGATTAACTGGAGCAAAAATGACCTAAACACCCCAACGCACTGTGGAGGAGGCACTGTGTGAGGATGTGTGTGTGTGGGAATGTCACACATTTAATGATGCAAGAGTAAGACCAAAATTATAAAAATGAAATACCATCTCAAAGATTTGCTTGCAAAACAGTTTCCACATTTCTGAAATCATCTACCCCCTCCGTTTCATCTCATTCGTGTCCTGAGTATACAAAGTAAAAAGGTAAAAATAATACAAATATTACTGGCTGTAATATGCAAGCTGATAAGTGTTTTTTTTTTAAGGCTGAAATATTTAAAATTTGTAAATTCAATTGAGAACTCATAAGTACAATCATGACAGTTACCACTCAAAAGAGTTAAGAGTACCTGGAACAATTTTGCATCTGTGTCTTTGTGTGTTCCATAAATACAGTGGCAACATTTCCATGATGGATTTTAACAGCTAAATCCCCGCTACCTCTAAACGGGGTGAGGAAGGAAGGTGGAACGCTTGTGGGGATATGAGGGGGAAAGTCAGTGATCCAAGGAGCACTTTAACAAATTTACATTTAATTTTAGCAGAAGCCTAAAGATATTTCCTGGTAAAATATATTAGCAACATTAAAAATGTCACTATTAGCTAAACGTGATGTTTTTTTTTTTTCATTTTTTTACTTTGTCAAAAATAAAAGATGGCATATCTCTACCACGAAGCCCTGAAGCAAAGGATGTTTTATTAATGCACAAGCTGCGGTTCAAATCAGAGGCTAATTTTTAATTTCTTCACATCGTTCACTTCTTTGTCTCTTAGCCTGGAGCGCTTTGTAGGACTTTCTCTCTATTCCTCCACTTTCTCCTCCATCTCTGCATGTCTCAGTCTTTCATTCCCTCTCTTTTCCTTACATCCCACCTTAGTTCTTCCATATTTTAATGTTATAGGAAAAACTTTCAACTCTCTTCATCACATTTAATAATCTTCCATGACACCTTCATGGTAACTTACTTCCTGGGCCGATAGGTCCTATGTTCTAATACAATATACAGCATGAATGGCACATAGTATGTTATACAAATTCCTTCCATTGCATCTCCTTAAAGACACAAAATATACAATTTTCTTTTCCTTTTTTGAAAACAATGTTGTGCCGTATCACATGCCGTATCACATGTCCATTGTCATATATATGGCTGGAAAAAATTGTTGGGGCAGAAGTTTGTATTTTGCCAATATTGAACATGTTTAACCATAAAATCTTAAATATGGTACTATAAAGGTAAGCATAAAATCTTTAGGGAACCAAACCAGTTTTTGTGGGAAAGCCACAAACCTTCAAGGAACAACTCATCTATGACACTGCAATGATTTATCTGCCTTTCAATTACAGTGGTGACATTTGCCCATGGACCCCTGCCTGGTTCAGTAACAAGATCAACCTGTCCAAAGTTGCTTTTTTTGTTGTTTTGTTTTTATCACAATCTAAACTAACATCTGCAGACTTGTCTCATCAGGTTTCTTTTAAAAATCCACATTGCAGAAGGTTTGAGGCAGTTTTTAAGTCTGACAGAATTACAAGCTGTTAAAATTCATATTTCCAAATCTTAGTCTTCAGAAATATCCTTTTAGATAAGAGTCTTTCTGATACTTTTCTGATACTCTTTTGTCTTTGTTGTACAAAAAGAACAGAAAAAAAGTTATTTGTAGCACCTGATTTAACCCATCAGGGTTAGCTCAATTCATGTTGACATGGAAAATTAAAAATGAAATAAAAAATAAAAAAGTTTTTTTCCCCACATCTTTCATTTTTTAAATGTGCAATTACCTTTCAAAGGCATATGCTTAAAGTTCAGTAAAGACAATCACTCTGAAAAGTGCATCTTCATGTAACAATGTAAGTTTCATTAATGATAAAGTGAAACAAATTGTTCTTATGAACTCTGTATAAGTTAGACACCTAATTTTCTTACCTGATAAGTTGGTTTTTTATGATTAACATCTCCATGTAGCTTTTCCGTGCAGAAAAGTTATGGATATACTTCCTCACAAAGAATCCTCTCCATTGTCGCTGAATCTGTATGAAATCAGAGGTTTTCATCAAAACTTTGCATGGAAAACAAGCAAATTAGTTTATGCTTTTGTTTTTTGTCAAGAAAAAATATAATACATTATTTTTTTCCAATACTTCAATACCTTACACTTGACATACATTAAGATTTTTGCAGCACAAGTGTCTCACTTATTCTTCTTTGAGTGTTTTGTGTTGTCATAGCATTCACATAAAATACCTGCATTATTTACCCTATTGCTCCTACATGTATTGTGGCAGAGGGACAATCCAAGGTGGGACTGGCAACTGTCACAACTCTGTATATTTAACCATATCAGCATTTGCTTATTGAGGGTCCTGTCGATTAGCAAGCACACACACCCACATACATCATAGGACCATTTTAAACCAAGGGGGCGGATGTCCTTCAGACTAATTAGGAGATTAAAACAATGGCAGGTAAAAGAATCATCATGGTATGAGAAGAAGGAAGATGGGAGAGCAGGAGGAATGGAGGATGGGGAAAAACAACAAAGAGCAAAATGAGAATTAGCATTGATCTGCCAGTCAATAGATAATTTTAAATAAAGTAATTGGCGCCACCCAAGTTCTTGCTGACCTTTGTTGACTAGTGAAATCGATGCTGTTGAATCTAATACAAATCCGAGGTGCGGCATGTAAACACTGGTTTCTATTACGGCCTTAATACTTTATCCTCTGTTATCTACCACACTGTGCTAAAGACAAGAGGAGGAGAGAGAGAAAAGAATAGAGCCAAAATTGATTCAAAGGAAATGTCACAAGGGGATCCTAAGATGATTGTTTTTCCCTTTTATGTTTTTCTTTCTCTTTATCTAAATAATGAATACTTCTTTGGTAAAAGAGAACAGATGTCCTTCATTCTTTAATTTTTGCACAGGGACTTTCATTTAAGTTTCACACACATAGACGCCATTGCTTTAACAAGTCCAGCAGGTCCATGTGTCATTAGACCAGAAACAGCATCAAGATAATAAACACTGAAGGGGTGTTTTTATAAAAAGTACATGGGCAGATTCAGATACTGGATGTATTTCCCCTCAACTTTTCACCTTTATGACATTTTAAGAGCAGTTTCAGGTTTTAAAGCACAACAATATGTAATCAACCAGAATTGTGTCTCTAAATATCCTGCATGATATATCTTTAGGATATGTGGGCAGCTAACAGTATAGCACCCAGAGACAGACTCTTCTTCTGAGGCCAAAGACTTGGTCAAGGACAGTGGGATAAAATTGGAGCACCTGAAAAATCCAAGTCCAACTGAAAATATACTCAGCACAGCAAAGCTTCATTGGGCCCATGTGGGGATTAAACCCAGTGCTTTCTTGCGTTGTTAACCGCTTATTCACCAAACCTTTTCACATAATATTCTATTAAATTTCTATTGTTTCCTTTAGGAAATAATGTGGATTTTATACAAATACAAAGGATATTTTTAATGGGTAATAAAAGCATTTCTCCTCTAACTTCTGAAGTGTTTGCTTTGTTCTACATGGTGACATCAACTAAAACCTTCCACCCACTGACCTAAACAGCTGGGTCAAAGATTGATTCTGGTTCTAACCTCTCCTGAAACTGGATATTTATTAAAACAACAGGGTGGTCATTTTTATTTGTTTGGATTTCTATTAAATGTAAAAAGTGACGCCTTCATTTTGAGCCTTTCCCAACCATATGAAAATATCATGGCCATCTTTGTCCATTTGGACAGCGGCACACCCTCAATAAACACTGGTGGATTTTTGCTGCTCTATAAAACCCATGTACGGTTTAGGCAGAGTGAGACTATATGCAAGAGAACAAGTATATGGAACTGTAAAAATATAAGGTTTCTGTGAAATATCCTTGTGTAAAAGTGCCAGAGTATCAATCACAGCCACAGTGTAATGATTAATGAGTTAAACAGTAGTAGCTACTATGGGAATAAAGACACCATCGGAAAAGAGAGAGAGAGCATGCATTTCTGTGTTAAACAGAAGATTGTAGTGGTTTTTACTAATTCTCAACAATCAGGGTCTGATCCTATGAGCTATGATACCTATATGCCCTATATGCACCAAGATTTTTATGCGTTATTTTTTTTCCTGCAAAGCAGAGTTGCAAAAAATAGTTTCATAGCATTGGTTTTCAAATTTCAGCTCCATTTCTAAAAATATTTTAGCATGGTCTGTAGGACACAGCTGAGTAGAGATGGTGTTGTGTAATCATGGTGAACTGGACACTAGTTTGTGAAATTTACTCTAAAGTTACTCTAAAGGAAAAAAATCTCTCTTTCTTTTGGACATGACTCCGAAATGAAGCACAAAGTCCTGCAGAATTAGATGGCACATAGCAGGTTGGTATAACCACCATATTTACCATGACATCTACATTCTGGAGAAATAATTAAAAGTGACATATTGATCTTGTTTTCTCTCAGCAAGGGTTTGTTCAAAGGTTTGTTGGATTGTCTATAAGTCTAAATCTAAATATTCCCAATTCCTCCAACTACACATGCTCATGATTCAGTTAAGTTTTGTTGCACTGTAGCTCTACATTAAAACAAAATAAAACATTTCAAACTGTTGTGTAAAACTCACAGGCTAGCAAATATACTTAAAAAAGAAAATCCTTGTGTGGGATAACACTGCTACATTTTTACCCCCTGATACATGGAAGCATTGGCCTGAAAGATCCACTGCTAGTAAATTTATGAGTAATAAATCTGAATGAATCAAAATTGTAAGGGAATGCCAAGATTTTGCCAGATGTTGAAAGGAAAAAAAGTGATAAAGAGCTAGGAGGCTGCTTATCATGGGGCCTTACATTTGCAGCACACACAGAGCAACAGAGCGTCCCCCCACCATGACACTCCATTTGCTAATAGAAGGCACTGTGCTGATATTTACCCTGACCGCCATCTCGTTGTAGAAATTCATCTTCATGATAAAATATGCCTCCTGTGAACACAAAGGAAAAGATGGCGTTACATCTTGTCTCCCGGTTCTCTGATCTGTCCACAGCAGGCGTCAAAGATAAAGAGCTCTTTATACATAATACATTGCACAGAGACAGCACAGATAGGGCCACAGTGGACGGGGATGGGGGGAGGGAGAGGGGGTGGAAACAGAAAGAGGGAAAGCCAAGCGTAAGAGAAGAGAAGAATGAGGAAAAAGTCAGGAGGATGAAGGGAGAACGGAGGAGGGGAAGAGAGAGAGACAGAAAATGGTTAGTGGGACTTTGTACCAAGGGGAGGACGGTACTCTCTTAATACACCAACGCAGACAAGGGCCAAGAAAATCTATGGTAGTCAAACAGCGCGCTAATGGAGATGTATGACGGCCAAACGCTCTCCTCTGGATTTCATAATCAATGACAGCACTGCCACAGAAGAGACTAACAACAAAAGGCCAGAGAATATTCAGCAACACGCTCAACGAGCCGTCACAGACCCAACGTGCCAGCCGACCGCTGGGGGAACATTTCAGGAGCAAACTGGAGTGTCGACCATAAAAGCGATTCATATTTCAACACGTCTTTTTCAATATTGACAGGGAAGAGAGGGAAGACAGGAAGGGGAAAGAAGACAAAGACTTGAAAGGTGGTTGTAAATTCAGCTTGATGTTTTGAGAAGAGGCTTTGTGCAAGTCACATTACACATGATAAGGTCCGCAGGAGAAAGGAAGACAGACAGATAGAGAGAGGAGGTGAAGCATGGAATATAGTCGGACTACTTCAAAATAGTGCGCCCTGGCAATTTTGAGTGATTCAAATTAGCACTCGACTGTTTCCAAATGAGCGCAAAAAGCCACGTTTTAGCCCATATGTGTGTTGTGACACATCCTTCATTGTTTATTTTAACACCACCTCACCCCCTTACCATTTCTTGAACGCCTCCCAAACAGTGGCTGGCAGTTATGCTTTAGCAAACAGTCAATTTACAGGCATGATAAATAGCTTGTTGTGATATGTTTACAAAACTCAATCCAGGGGAAAATTATATGTGAGAGTGCTGGGTATTGGATCCGGTATCAACAATCTGTTCAATTAAGAAGCAGTTGGAGGTAATATGCTGAAAATGGGGCCTTGTTTTACTAAAGCACCCACGTACACAGTCATAATGTACACAACTCTTTCCTGATTTCTATTTATCAGGACACTCTTTCTAGATTCATCCCAGGAATTGCAATACAGATGGAATTTCTTATCACAATGCATCATATTTGCTAAGTGTTCATTTCCAAATGTGTAATGGGTGAATTATATTTCTTAAGGTCAGAGGCAGGGACTTAGGAATATGGCAATTGAATTCTAATGCATGCTATCATAACATAATCAATATATCTATGGCTGTTCCAGGCTCTGCCTTACCTTCACCATTTGTCTGACACGTGCCCTTGCTGTGAAGCCCCGCCATATCTTCTGTATAATGATTGCTTTCTTGTGCAGATGGCTGTAATAAAATCAGATTGGAGAGAGGATTGGATGGGCAGCTTTTAGAAGCTAAAATGAACAAAACTCTAAAAAAGTTATTTAGATACACATGCGGGAAAGTCAGAAGAGACTAAATGGTGGATTTATCTTTTTGATAATTAATTAGGTATATTTTACCCCTCTAATGCAAAAAATAATAAAAATAAAAAAAATTCAGACTTCAGTGTTAAATCATATAAAATGACTAATGTCATAGAAACATTTTGGGTAAAAATGTTCCAGAAATTTTTTTTTTTCTGCAAACAAATCTTCGGCCATAAAATAACCTTTAAATCAAAAGGTGAGGGAAACTTTCAAGTCTGACGCACACACAGAACCCCCTCACCTCTACCAGGCTTTTCGATCATGCCCGATGAGCCTTTCACCCCCTTTAGTCAGTGGTGCACATTTGTATTCATCTTCAAACATACTCTAAATGCAAGTCCACTGCGATTCTCTGCCTCCAATGAAGCCATCAATTTCCAAAAGGCCATTTATATGCCCAGAAAAATCAATGCTTATAGTGGGGATAGCACAACCCCGGAGTTGCACTTAGGCAGCTAAAATTGTTGCTAATTATCCACTTAACGCATTGATCAATTAACTAAAGTAATCTGAATTAACCTACTGTCTGGAAGTTTGTCTGCTGACCCTGCAGAATGGCGCTGGGGTCACAGCAGCCAAAGAAGCACAGAGATAGAGATATACATTTCACCATGTGAGAAGAGCTCAGAGTGCACGTCACACTTATTCCTTGAGGGCATTTACAAAGCTCTGGAAGTGGGATAATTATGAGAGTGAGCTAATATCAGGGTTTCCCCTGAAATGAACTCTTCAAGCCCCACCTGATTGTTTTACTGCTGCCAAAGGACAACCATGCCTAATACTACTGATTATATCTTCCATACCAATTAATAGTAAGCTTGAGTTATGTCACTTCTGTGCGTGCTATTTTCATATCCATTTGTT
>JAVQJG010277532.1:0-17067 GCA_036024015.1 Craterocephalus amniculus
ACTGGACAGCATTAGTTTTATGAGGTTTTTTTTCATGCTGCAGCAAGGCTATTTTATCATATAGTAATCACATTTTAATTGGCTCGACAAGAGGGTGCAGAAGTAATCTTCTCACCAACATTAGAGCTGAAAAAGCTCAGAAGCATAATGAATGCGCAACTAACAACATTCTAGTCAGCCACACCCATTTAAGCTAAATGTTTTCAAAAAAAATAAAATTCTAAATAAAACTTAAAGATTTACTAAATTCAAGAATATTTTGGCCTTTAGAAACTGCTTCAGTCTGACGGTCAAAGTATCTTTGAGTTGCTGAAGTTGTACTATGGGGGATAAGACTTGATCCTTTGCAGGGATATTGTTCAGATCAGTGAGTATTTCCTGTCATTAAAGTTGAGCTTTAAGAGGTTGACTGGACCTTCAGGAGCCCACAGCAGGAAAACCTAAATGCTTTCACGTGTCTTTTTATCTCAAATCTTTTGTGTGCTCAGCTGTTTCTTCCATTTTGCCACTGTGTACATATGAGCTAAAATACTGCAGTCATGATAGCAACATGTGCTCAAGTGAAAAGACTCTGGATTCATGTTCTGCTGTTTCCCGACATTTTAGTATTAATAATACATGAGTCTCTCTCTTTTTTCCCAGCAAACAATAAATTTGCCACCACTGCATCAGCAGAATTCCATAAGAATAATGAAAAGATGATGTTAAGTCATAAAACTTCCTGTAATGACAAAAATGGATGCTTTTATCACATCAAGTAAACAAAATGCATTACTGAGGAAAATGGGCCGAGCTCTGCTCATCGACATGTCAGAGTTTTGAAAAAAGAACACATAAAAATGTGAAGAAAACCATAAATACAGTAAAAAGTTCATCAACCTTGGAAATTAGTCACAAACTAGTCAACGCTGCCTAATGGCTGCTTGGAAGTTATGACATGGTTGACTGATTTAATGATGCACTCTGATGTAATATCAAAGATTCTCATTTGCATCTCATAAATAAAGAGATGGAGAGTGAGGTGTGCGCTTTGCATTTCACTGTCAGTGTACAATATGCTTCTATGTTGGGTACTGTGACTCTCAAATCAGGAAGGCTTAATTTATTTTGGGGTTCTATTAATAGCATTCAACTTAATCTGCATAATAGTACTGGTTCGTAACTGGGTGTGAGTATTAGGTTGTTATTCATTTTTAACCTGTAAAGATAAGCAGCACTGTGAAACAAGTTCTGGGTTGTAAAAGTATGTTCTAATGCTTGCGATTTTTGTTTTCTTTTTCTTTCCTCTATTCTTTCAAGCCCTTGGAATAAAAATAACATGTCAGAAAAAGCACAAGCTGAACTTAAAAACATGACTGAGTTTTTCAAAAAGCATCCCCAAACCAAGGATGCCACTTTGAGAGCATTTACACATCAAAACCTTTTTTTTTTCCTGCCAAGACATGAGAGCTTCAATGGTTTTTCATACCCCTCATGCCTTCAGTAATACATGAAGATAATACTGTTGTTTCTATTTTGAATTGAATGCCCCAAGCACTCATAGTATCTAAGAGCATCAACTTTGACTAAAGCAACTTTAAAACCAAAATATGTTGACAAGCATTCTTAATATTTTCATGTTATTTTCCATTTTTCTTCAGTATGTTATATAGGTTTTCTGTGCATGCAGTTGCTCATGTTAATACCAAAAGAGAACCATTATTGACCCACATGTAAAACTGTGATCACTCCTTTTCTTGCATTATTTAGCTCGAACCATCATGCAGTAGCCTTAGAAGCTAGTTAGTAAGCCCTTAAAAATACACTAGACACCAGAAGCATATCATATGAAGCAGGTTTAAAATGCTTTTTTCAACCATTTGAGCCTTGAACCTATTTAATCAAATCATTTTACAATATGTGGACATACCATCTCATTTCTAACTCAGATAAAATAAAGCAGAACAAAATTACAGTTCCAGTAGTTTGGCCCAGTTTGGCCCAGTTTGGCACCATCTGTTTTTAAAGCCAAGGAGGTACCAATACCTCCAAAAAAGTAAGAAGGAGACCAACATCATGATTCCCAGCCAGCCCACCACAGGGGTAACCATCCATCCACCAAGAAGACAGAACAGAAAAGAACCAGCCTCAGCGCCTAGGGGTCAATGTGCACAGAGCCCAAGGGGCCTAGGGATGACAACCGCTGGCCCCGCAGGCGTTGGCCACCCGAACATGAGCAGAACGTAAGGCCCCGTGCCCCATCCATCTCTAGTCCAGGTGGCGCCCCAGATTAAGCTCCGCCTGGATGACCACCCAATGCAGGCCAGCATGCAGGGGACCAGAGCCCCGCCAACACAGCCCCCCTTCGTGTCGGGAAAACAGGTGTGTAAGAAGCCCCCCCCCCCTCACCTTGTGATGCCACACTTATAGGCCCCTCATAAAGCCATGTTTGCATGTGTCAGAGTTTTCCATGTATTTAAGACTAAATGCAATCATTTATAACTAAATTATCAAAATATGTTCGCATGAAATTTTACAGACTACAACAGTTATAATTCTGTGGTTTGATCTAAGCCTACATCCTATCTCAGAGGGAGAGAAGTGGCCAGGACATTACAAAAAAGGGCAGAAAGTGTCCCTGAAAATTCCTTTCTGCTTTCCGAAGGAAACAGAAAAGCATATCATATAATTAATTCGTACTGCAGTCACCCACCATGTGATAATGCTGTTTAGACAGCTTTTCTTTCTCCATTTTTTCTTGTGCTTGTTGGGGGTCATGGAAGTCCCAGTTTTGTTGCAACAGCATGTTATACTCAATGAATATAGCAGTCTGTCCAGCCAAAACATGAAACATTTCTCTCTATTTTTTCATATATTTCATGACCCACTGAACACCAAGTATGAATTCCATTTAGTGTATGCACTATGTCTTTTTTTCTGGGTCACTAAACAGTTTGCTGTGATTCTTTGTGAGCCCTGCTATTAAAAGATTGCACATGTATGAATTATGGATGGACTGTTTAAGGCTAAAATTGAACCAAAATAGAGATTTCCTTTTTTTAGAAAAAAAGTGCATGCAGTGGGAGTTAAAGTTGTGTTCCTTAAACAGACATGCTGTGCCCTTATTGTCAGTACAGTTTGTGCTTATTGCTCTCATGTTTTACTATTTATGTAACACTTACAAAGACCACGCAGCTGCGGATAGTAGAGTTGCAAGGTTACACATACTTGCTTGTACAGCATTATACAGTGAAAAACATTTAAATTCAGACATATAGCTTTATTGATAATGGTGTCCTTTTTTCACTTTCTTCTTTCTCACACACAAATCACAAACAGACTTGAGACTAAGGCCCGTAGCCTTTACCTTTTAGTGTTTGCGGTGCTTATTGGAGCGTGCTGTCTGTGCCTCGACCGAGCTCTTAACAATGGCCTCGGCAAAAATCCCATTTAGTTAAGAGCACATGGAAGACCTGTCTTGAGGCCAAACACAAAGCAGCAAAACGTCAAGGAAGAGCAAAACTGAGAGAAGAATCAAAAGAGGAGACAAGACACAAGAGCACCTACTGTAGTTGTCCAGTTTGTGAGAATGGGTTATTTGTTATTTGAAGGTGAAACCTAAAACAAGCTTTCGTATCCGGTCATCTCTACTTTAACTTATTTCTAAACTTTTAACCTTTTTTATCCACTATCAGTTTAAGTTTACAACTATAACAGTACTAATACACAATGCCCTCCCTCCCTCTGAAAGTCCAACTCTTCCCCCATCCCAGAAGACCAGGCAATCTCCCTCTCATCCTGATTCCCTGTTGGTATTGTCAAAATGATGGAAATAGCAGCAATTCCTCAGTGACTGCAGCTCTCTAATGGTGATGGGTGTTTTCTGCTGGCATGAAATTGCTAACTTAACTCCTGGAGGGCAAGATCAACCGTCATCACTACTGTCACGGCAGGTCTTATTAATTGCCTCCCTCTGCCCACCTTTTGGTGATTGAGTGCAAAAAAGCCTCGCATTTTATGTGCTGTAATTAGAATCAAATCTGGAAAGGAGAGCTGTGTTGCAGGTATATATAACCGAGGTTAAATGAGTTTTGCATACTTTTTCTCACAAATGGGAATTTCCATCAGTGTTTAAAAAGTAAATAAACTCACTTTTTGTACTCCTATTGACTATAACATAGAATCAGTTCCATGAATCAAGTACATCTCACTTTTGACCTTAGTTTAAAGTCTCACAGCAGTTTTTGAAACGTGAAAAATATTGTATTCCCACACATTATTCCCAGCATAATGATGCTGCTAAAGCCTTGCCAGGCATCTGGTAGACAACAGGTTCACATGGCTTCAAGCTTCTTACACATGGAGAGGCCAGGATGGGGACTTGCTCACATAAATACAAACATATTATTCTCTTATTTTTTTCATGTGGAGCATTTTGTGCACACATTTCCTGCAGTGGTGTTTCCAGGAGCCAAGGGAAGCCATGCCTTCTCTATTTTTTTGTTAATGTCCTGTCATTTATTAAAGACCATGTGTGTTATTGCTCTGAAACACTTAATTTAAGAGTGAATACAAAGAGGATTCCACTTTAGGAAGGCAAGCAGAAAAAAATCAAGGGATGTGAACTCTGTTAGCAACTTCCACCGGACAAGAGTAAGGAAATACCACAGGACATCGACTGAGACAAGGCTGAAAAAAGGCAGAAGTGCTGAACAAAGGTGAGACAGGGAAACAAGGCAAAACCCAGGTGGGCTGAATAAGGCTCATCGGTGAACAGAGTTTCAGCATGAATGACATAATGAGAGAATATAAACTTAAAGCACACCTAAAACACAAACATGGCATGGCGGAATGTAAACCATGACACCTTTCCCCACCTGTAGTTTATTACAACAGAACCTTTCCTTGACATATCTTCTTTTGTTCATTTCTCACTTTTTAAAGCTCTTCTTATTGCTGTATCAGAGGATGAATAAACACGATTACAAGGAATAAAGTGATTTTTTTTTTCCTGTATTACTGTAAACTGTACAAATTTAGACACATCTATTAGAACCACAGTGTGTCTCCGATAAATACTGATAGATAGGAATATAGTAGAATCTATCCACTGTAAAACCTTTTTGCTTTTTGCAAGTGAAAACAAAAGAAGGCACTGAGAAAATGGAGCAAATAGAAACAAAGATTGGCCACAATTTCATTCATTCACGGTTTCATTCATTTAGTTAGTTAGTTACTTAGTTAATTCTGCTTTGATTTCAATGTCAATAAACCTACTCAGAAAAAGTTCCTGATTGAACACTTTGGCATTTGTTTTGCCCAGTGTGTGAAATAGCCATCTACTGATTGTAGTGAGATTCTCACCATGTGGTAGGCCAATAACATTACAACATTTCATGGATACAAACCTAACTGTGCAAACAGGCCATCCCTTACATTGAAAAAGCACCACAGCAGATGTGGACAGATAGCCTACAATAAGCCAAACACCACCACGGTAGGTGCGCTGTCTCCCTCTTTCTCCTCCATCACTTTCTTTCTCTCTCACTCACACACACCTATACACAAACACACACACAGTGGCATACAAAACAATCACTTATACCATCACTATTCAATCATGGCAAAGACTGAAAAAATACCTTCTTACCTTAGGTTAGAATACACCAAACATGCCTTGACTCCACTCCTTGTGGTCGCCGTCCTGGTTTCTAGGCAGAAGAGAGGCAAATTCTTGCTTTAATCCAGCTTCTGAGGAATGGAACTAAGTTGAATTTGTCCAGAAGAGGTCCACACACAGGAGTCAAGACATGCTGTCCTCAAGCAAACTGTTGAGCATCTGGTTGTCTGAGTTATTAACTCTGGAAAAGCCTTGTTCGCTTTCAGATGATGTGCAGTGCCATGTAATTTTAGGTCTGGAAATTGCTCCACGGTTTCCCTGGTTGGTTCTCCCAGTGCTTTTGCAAGGCTGTGAACTTCTTGTTCACCACGGAAAATCAGGTGTGATTGTGTCTATTGTTGTTATGGTTGTTGTTCTACTGCTTGCTGCACAACAAAATACCCTACGGGGGTTATAAAGATTTTGAAATCTTGAGGTCTTCCTGCTCTCCTGGCCCAATACGTTTGTCAAGTGCTTTGAGCAGGACCAAATTTGACTTTGGTAATTGCTTCATAAGAAACACAGTCACTGATTCTGAAAACCAAGACCTGTGTATTTCCACCCTGCTCACTTAGCCTTGTGCTCTTAAAAAAGCCAGATGAGACAGACTGTACAACTTTCTTGGTTGGCTCATTGCCATTAAAACATTGGTAGTTTGTTCGACCCTATGGCCTCTGCTTCTTGCATTATCCGGCATCTGGTTGACTGACTGTTAAGTAAGTATAACTGAAATAAAAAACCTCCAACTTATTAGTGCAGGCCACTTTTTTGAGAGCCAGTTCTAATCTATGCATCAGACAGTGAACAGACTGCATGCTCAGAAACCTTTCTTTGAGTCTAACAACAAGCCTGCTGCCTTTTCCTTCGAGCACCCCAGCTCCATCAGTAACAATGCTTATCAGGTAGGCTATGTCATCAAAACAATCATCATCCATTCCGACTTTATGTAGACTCAACATCATCAACTTATGACTGGATTCAGCATCAACCCCATCCGGTAGATCCAGGAAAACTTTGTCTACAAGAGAAAATCGGAGTGTATATCAATTAAAGCATTAGGGAAAGTGTCTCTTTCATCTGGGCTATTTCCATTGACCCTGTTGGGCCTGGCCGTCTGTGTTTGTACATCTTCTTTTGTAGCGTCTTTGCATCAAAGCTAGTAACATCACTGTTATTCCATTATTCTGTAAGGTGTAACCAGACCCTTTTCTGAAAATAATAATAATTTTACTTTTTTCTCCATTATTTACACCCCACTTTCCCTGCCTTCATATCAAGCCAATGGTTGCAGTATTTCCATTCATCCACCCGCGTTGGGTTAATGTTCTTATGTGGAGTCACTGGGTGGGAGAGCATCCTCTGTTCTGGTAGCGAGTGGGCCCACTGTGCCACCTCCAGTATCTTCATCTCTTAGGGCCACCTTTTTGGAGGGGAACCCAAAGCAGGCAAGTGATACAGTCTGACTTAACTTTGACTTGTTTGTTGTTTTAAGCTCTTGACCAACATCAGGATTCCCGGCTTTAGCTTGGCTGTTAATGACAGTGGACCCAGTCACTTCAGCGTCAGCTTGTGTGATACAGAAGTTGTCGTCTGACCTAGAAGTATCAAAATTATAGCTTCATATAGTTTATATATTATGAACAGGGACTGAATTGCTCCAGTGAAGGATAAATCAAGATCCAATGAACATTGTGAATTCTAGGTGATTGTTAGGTGGAACATTTGAGAATAAAATGTCTAAAATCGCATCACTTAATAATGAAATTTGAAGTGTCAACAACTGCAACTTCTTGAGTGATCTTTGTGCTTTTAAAATCAGTGTACAATATTTTTTATCGATTTAACTTCATCCCATGTAACACTTTTTTTTTGGTTTGATAATACTGTATGTGAATCTTACATTATCTTCGATCAACTGCTGATGTTTGTTTAAATACTGTACTTTTTATGCTCCCCAAGTGAGACTTGAGCTAGGTGAAGACCATTTCATGAGGCACATATTATATATCCAGTCTATTGATTTTGCCTTCAAGCCAATAATATTAATCATTTTTGCTGTTCTAGAGTGATAATTAATGTTTAAACTTATTTGCTAGATAGCAAGAATGCATAGAAAGTGTCGGTACGTTAAATTACTGCAGCCTCTGCTCCATGCACATTCCTGTAAAATACAATATAAACAATGTGGTGTTTGTTTACATATCAAATTAAATAAAGTGATTTAATCTCAGTCCAAGTTGCCACTTAACATTTACAGCTGAAGGAATGAAAATATTTCCTATGATTTATTAATCACAATCACAGCTGAGAATCAAAATTATGCAAACGTGTTTTTCATAAGGCAATGGAATAAATTGTAAAGATGCTGAAATGTATTTTTCTGCACATTACAGTTTGGCATTTGACAAAGCACCCCTCAGAGCAGAGAGCAAGATAGTCTTAAAAAGTAGATTTTTGTGTTTTTTTTTTTCTTTCCTTTCTGTTTCTTAAACCTGTTTGGCCCACAGTCAGCTGTGATGGATGGGACAACAAAGTGTGGTCTGCTGTGGGCTTCAGCTGTTCTTAACTGGGTAGACAAAGGGGGGATGGCGGGCAGGTAGAGATGAGATGGAAGGTAGGAGGGAAGATGAGGCTATGTGGAGGTGATTGATGTCTATGAAAAGAGGCGAGAAGGATAGCATCCATGGACAGAGATGACCACAGAGAAGTTTTGCTGTAGGGGGGCTGCAAGCGGGGCTGTGGTCAGCCTGCAATCTGTCGTTGTCAGTTGAAGGAAAGGATTGTCTCCCTCTGATATTTCTTAAATCTAACACTGAAGCTGAAGGTAATGGTGGTTTTGTGTGTGTGTGTGTATGTGTGTGTCTGTATGTGGGGATGAACCACTTGTTTCTGTATCCACATGGCAGTGATTTATGGCACTTATAGAACATATCTGTTTTTATGATGACTTTGTTGAGTCACCATCATATGTGCTGCTAATCCTACATGCTCAGAAATAAATGAAAAGGAAGGGAAGAAATGGGCATATAACGACAAGAAGCTCCAGATTATAATGCAGTCATAGATCCGTGTTTGCATTTCATATCAATGCCTTTGTTCTTCTAAAGGCTTATTGTGCAGTTGTGTCCTTTCATGTCATCCTTTTTGTGTCTTTAGTCAGTAAATATATGCTATAGTGAATATATTATATTGTACGTTTAAACCGATTGATTGCACAGACCAATAATGCAAGAATTCACCGTACAGACTGATGCAACAACATTCAGTTCAAGTAGCAAAAGAATGAAATCATCCACACCTATTAATATACTGATGCAAAATTACTTCATTGGCACTATCACTGCAGTTTCTCCAAACAGTAAAAGCAACTTAGGCTACATGCCAAGCTTCATTGTACATGCAGTATTAGCGTCATTGAGTGGTGCAGGCTGATTTCTGTCTCCAAGGAGCAGTGTTGGGTGTTAGCTAGGCTTCATTGTCATGTGGTTAAGTTGACTCAATGTTCTCTATTAGTAACTTATAATGCACTGATTCAAGGAATTTAGAATCATTTATATCTGATTTGAGGGCTGCACGGTGGTGTAGTGGTTAGCACTGCAGCCTCACAATGAGAAGGCTGTGGGTTCATTGGTGAGGATTCCGGTGGTGGAGTTTGCATGTTCTCCCCGTGTATGCGTGGGTTCTCACCGGGTACTCCAGCATCCTCCCACTGTCCAAAGACATGCATGTGAGGTTAATTGGGCACTTTAAAATTCTCCCTAGGTTTGAGTGTGTGTGTGAGAGGTTGTCTGTCTCTTCATGTTGGCCCTGCGACAGTGAATGCATTTGCAGATGGAAAATGGATTGTAAATAATATGCCACTAATCAAAAAGCAGTGGACACTTTTGGGTCAATGATGAAAAGTCTCACAGGACATTGTTTCAGTTCTTGTCATTAATTCAGTAGTTTATTGACTAGTTATGAGAGCTGCTTTATCTCCATGTTGTGGAAGTTTTCATTGTAAGATTGGTTGATAATACAAATTAGGTTAATAGTGTTCTACCATGACAAAACTCTGTTTTAATTAGTAACACAATTACCCTGAATGCCAAACCTTCTTTTCCCTGAGATGTAAAAATCCATAGAACTGTTGTAAGGGCTATAGTATCTTATTGTTTTTTTTTTACTGTCCCCTTTTGCTCTTGGAGATTTGGAAACATTCATATCAGTGGAAAGACTACCCCACACTATTAGCTCTGTACCATGACATTTCCCAGCTCATACTGGAGAGTCAACAATAAATAGAGATCAAAGGCATTACCCTCATTCCCCTTCAGTACGTTGGCTGGACATTTCAGTTTGTTATGCTTTCAAGCAGAGTTGAGGAGTTGGTTTAAGATCACTGGTAAACGTCCTTCTTCAAAACATCACATATTCAGATTTTCTGTTTCAAACTTTGGATTCCTCAAGTGAATCACTTGATACGGTTTGTGAGTCTTTACGCATCTCCCTGCATGGCAACAAAAGGCGACTTTTAACCATGTACAGCAGAACTCCCCGAGAGATGGAAACTGACTTTGATGTGCTTTCCTTCATCTTTTGATCTGACATATGTCTGTGTAGATTGCAAGTCATACTAAAAACGTTGATTTGAGAGCACACCAACTACATTTTCAAATACTGGATGTTTAATCTCTGAGACTTCTTCAGATGTAACTGACTTGAATGGAGAAACCTGTATTGAGTCATTATCACTTTGAGACTTGTTAAATTCATGTGCATGTCCTTGATCCATCTAATACTGATACTTGGATCAGAGCTGTCATCAGGAGAGAGCTAAACTTAAATGGTAGTTAGACAATAAGGTTATAATACTATGTGAAATATTTGGGTCACATGATAAGAAAGTTAATATGATGATGAAAACACTTCCGGAGTTGATGAGCTATGCTCAAAGACATTCACCTGCTTGAGAAGAGAAGGTTGTTCTACTTTAAAACTGAAGGCGTCATTCACTCTTATTTCATACTGTACCATCTGTCTTCTTTGTCCGGTAAGGCTATGCCATTGTCTTAGATAGTGTGTTTTGTGATTTTTAACCAGATGGACTGCTACGTCTTGACCTGAGGTGCTGGCCCCTGTGTGTTGAGCCATGTGCTTATGGAACATTTGACTTGTCAACCTTTTATAGGTCTGTGTCTTCCTCACCCCTCTGGAATCCATATGCAAAATTTTTCATATTTTGCTTTTGTCCTGGGGTTAAACCAATTTAAATGGTATAGGGGGTCAGGTCTATCAAGATCCCAGTTTGCGTGCAGTAATAGTGGTGTGCATCCCGCCTCATTGTTGTGTCACAGAAGCCACACCTCATGCATATACTAGCGGTCAGCCCATTTTCAAGGTCTGCAGATTTGCTAGCAACATTATATCCATATCCTCCTAAACTAGTGGCTTTTGAGGCTCTGTAAACATGCCTGTCATTTTTATTCAATAGTTAGTATTTTTATTGTATTTCATATTTGAATTTGCCTCTTGAACTTGCCAGAAATATTTCTATCTTTATCAGGTGTAATTTCATTTTGTGCTTTCTTCTTTCCAAACTTGCCATGCTGCAAGCCACAAAACATTTGAATAGGGTGTCTTGAACGCATTTGTACCTGCTGCCTTTTGTGCAGTCGTTTTTGGTAAATCACCCTCAACTATGATTCAGCCCCATGCACAAAATTCTAGGCTGTACAAGCACAAATTGGTATCTTAGTAGATACAAACTTAGGTCTACTGGCATTGAGAACCTTCAAAACTTCTTTTACCTCATATTTGACACGCTTACAAGGGCTTAAATAAGCAGACAAACATTTCAGCAGGTCTCAGTCAACCAATAATTAAGTTTTTGAAATGAAACCTGTTTTTAGATTTGTGTGTCTCAAAAAGAATCTGCCAGGGTCCACCATCCACCATTGTGGAGTTCATGTCTTAACTACTGTTGTCAGCCCAGGTATAACACAGGTCCCACTCCAGAAATCCTAAGTTGTACAAGCAAATTATTACATGCAACTCAGGGTCTTAGATTAGCCCTAAATGTGTTAATATGCACACTGTAGCATTTGCATTGTATTATTACTGTATTATTACCTAAATAAAGCACTGTTTTAACATGTCTTCAAAAAATAAACAATGCTAATTGCAAGGTGCCATTAATCTCAGCTCTGGACGTATTAGCACAATACAGAGATCATTGCTTGTGTTTTATGACATAAAATCAAATGCAAAATTGCAAAGGCTTATTAACTATTAACCATCTTTCTAAACTTCCTTGCCTTAAGACATAATCTGTTGACATGAGTGAAATGGCAGGGAAAGAAGAAAGAATAATGCTGTTCATAAAGAGAAACAAAAAAAGGTGGTTGGGTTGAAGAAAACATGAGGGGAAAAGTATTTTTAAGAGTAAGTGCAACATATTAGTTTAGAAAATACTGGTTGCATCTATGTGAAAAGGGCAGCAGCTGAAAGATGGAAAGAGGAGGTGGCATCAGTGGAGAGGAGAAAGAAATGGAAGGGGGGGAAGCCAGAGGGGAGTTTGTACCATGGAACACTATCATAATTGTCACATTTGATCAAGGAGGAACTGTAGTTTGCTTCATGGACCACTGCTTTTTTCCAAGCTCCCACCCCTCCAAGGATTTAGCGAGCTGAGCATTAAGCAAACACACAAACAAGCCTGAACACCCGCAAATTTGCATTGGCATTCCTTTTATGTGGCTTCACATGAACACATACATGTGCAACCAAACACCTAATCATGCTTATAAAAGCATGCACATGCACAGATACAAGGAAACAGAAACAATATTCTTCAGTAATTTCAGAATCTTTTATTCAGATTTATTTTCTTTGCTTCAATTTACCTCAACATGATGCCCATGAAGCACAACAGCCTAGTCTGGGTTGATTTGAAGTGGAAGCAGAGAATAGATGATAACTGAATTGTGGTTATGGAAACCATGGTTGGAACAGAAGAAGAGAAAAAAACATTATATTTTCTGTTATTTTTGATCAAGTTTGGTGCACAAGAAAACTTCCCAAGAGGATAAACCCCAAAGGCAGCTGATAAGTATAAACATTCAAACAGCTGATGCTTCTGATGCTTCACAGACTGTAAGAGGGTCCTGCTGGGAAATCACAGAACTTAAGTGAAATACCAGTTTGAAAACATCTGGCTGGGAATGAGGTGGCCTTGCAGCTTTCATTTTCGCAGTATAGAGATGCCATTGCACAGTGGAAGGGTTTTATTAATAAGCAGAGCTTTTATGATAAGATAAAATTACTTTCAGTGTTGATTAGTTAATTCATTTTACAAGTAAGAGGAACATAAAATGATTGATTATTATTCATTTATTTTGTTTTATTTAAAGAGTAAAAGTAAGTCAATATTAGGTAAATAATGAAAACAGATGATAAATAAACCACATATTTGGATTAAAATTCAACCTTACTGTGAGTTTGGTTTGTGCTCCTATATGTATGCAGTGCTATAAGCTAATAAAAAAGATTGTTGTAAGATACTGTGTGCTTGGATTTATAAATAATTGTAAATGCTTTTTTTACTGCTGTCTTCATACAAATCCGACATCTGTATGCAAAATAGACAAATATTGTCATCAAAAAATAGATAAAACTGCAGTCACTTTTTAGTTTGTCAAAATGAACCTAAAATGCACTGACCCTTTATTTGTGAAATTAATTCCACTGTCTTTATGTTTTCGAAAGCACACACACAACTGTTAAATGTTTAAGTGATACTTGTATAACATGCTGTTCTCATCATGGTGAATAACCACGAAAAACAAAAGGAACCATAAATCCCTCACTAAATGTTCTAATTAAGTGACAACCTGTATCTAAACAGTCATCTTTAGACATTTAGACATCATCAAACCAAGATAACACCTGACAAGTTATTGAGATATTGACATTTTTTATATCCTGGTATACCCAGGCGTTGTCAGGGGATTTTTGAATATTTGAAAATCATTGATTAGTACCTCATGATTTTTGAATACTATTTTTGCCTTAAATGCACATCCCTTGGAATTACCACAGAATAATTTTACTTAAATGCCATTCATTCATGATACAATATCAAAGTAGCATGAAGATTTCATGTGTTCTGTAAATTTTACCCGAAAGCTGAATATCCCTAAATTTTCTGAGTCATATATATATATCTAATTTTAATATGAACAGTTATCAAAACTCATACCATGATCAGTGAGAATTGTTATGCCAACTATTGCACATTGTTTGATATATACAGCATGTGCACACATACTGTTCACCAAGTTAGATCACAGTTCTGTCACTCTGTTACAATCACCATAGAAACATATTATACCAACTGGTTACAATCAGCTGGCTTTTGAGAAGGGAATGTCAGTGGAATGTGCTGTTCCAAGGATTCTGTTGATTAGCATAAAAAGTACATTGAGGCCAACTAGTTTCCGAGTATATTAAGCAAGTTTTGCTGAAAAAATATAAATTTGTTGTAAAATGTGGATGAGAAAAACACCTGTGGATTTTGAGGTTTAACATTTATGGCCAAAACAAACTAATTGATGAATGTGAAGAGGAGAAGACCAAATCAAAAGAACAGGAAAAGCAAAGACTCAGTGAGTCAACAGAGAAATTAAAGGAAGAAGGAAGGAAGAAGGAAGAAGAGAACACCAAAAAAGTAAGTAAATGTGCAATCATAATTTTAAGGGACTTTTTGAAAGAAAGGAAGAAATGCTAAATTGAATTTTACAGCAGCCAAACTGAGAGACTTTTACACTTCATTGGAGTCTCAAATAAAGAAACATTACAGCATAACAAGTTTAATGGGAAATACTACAGTGTAGCTTAATGGCTTTTAGAGCAGCCACCATACCAAAATAAGTAAGATCGATGTCAAACTCATAACATAATCCAATGTCCTCTCCTGTGACACACCTGTTTGGATGATCTGTTTCCCGCTTGTCTTCTGAATTACAACAACATTTGAATATCTGTCATTGGTACATAATCCACACACAAATAAAGCACTCCGACCCTAATGAAGTTCAGAAAGAAAAATTAAGTGGATTGTTTGGCCACAGGACACAATGAATACCGTGGGATTTCAGTTTTAAAAAGTACATTTGTAAATGCAATAAGTCGACAGCCTTTACCTGCACCTGGAGCACATCTGAGGCACACAAGTAGAGGCTATATGGTACTCAAAAGAACCAGTGAGGTTGAACTATTTGGGCAACATGTTTAAAAGGATTTGTGAAGAGGTGAGAAAAACTTGGCCAGTATGTTTTATAATGAATGTAGCTTTTCAATCATTATTAGTCCTCGATTTTAACATGCAGGTTACCATCATTGTTTCTCAGGTGTGCGTCACTGTCCCCCTTTCATGCATTTACACAAACTACAGCAACAGGACCACAGCAATGTACAGGCTGTCAGAGAAATGTCAGATTATGGCTGTTACAGGCCCTTGCTGTTAAACCAGCTTGTGCGTCTATTAGGCACACTTAACAGAAAGAAGAAGAACTGGAGCAGCATTCTTTCAAAGGGCTCGACTCAAGAGGAGTCCATGCACCTACCAGCCTCAGAGAGCTCCAACAAAAGGACGTGCCTGTATCATTTGAAAACTGTACTATCAATACCAATATTTAGTAAATTTGAGTGTTTGTTACTACAACAATAAATAAACAAACTGTCTTACATAATTTTAGATACATATTTTTTTTAATGTAACCATTTAAGTAGCTTATATATATATATATATATATAATAAAAATAAATAACTACTTTTTATGCAGAAAATGTGCTGTGTATCATGGTGTACAAGAGTCAGCGTTTTGCAACAGAACCATGTAACGCACAGATTCTTGTTGTTTAATCCTTACTTGGCCTGGTTCAACAAAGACTTGTTCACCAGCACTAGTTTTGGCTACTCAGCTGGGGCAAATTTAGGCCACAATGATGAACCGGAACTCTCAATTTGATGAAACGGAACTCTGAATTTGATGGGCTGACTTATTAAAATAGGCAAGCCTTTTCTTCATCTCTATACTTCATGGATTACACCTTTAAAATGAATAATTCACCTGTTGTTTATAATTAAGTCTCCCTTGTCTAAAATAGTCAGTTCTAGAACACTGAGATCAAAAAGAATTATAGAATCTTCTGTAACTGTATTTCTTGGAAACTTCTGTTTTATGATTCTATTTTTAAAAATTCCTTCTGCTTTAAATGTCAAACTCAAAAATATTCAAATATCGTAATACATTTTCCAACATCTGTTTAATTTAACTTCAGGTGGCATATTGTTTTGCTACATGATTTTGATCACATTTAACATCAAACAAAATGCATATAGTCAATGTCATTAGAACGTGGAAAAAATAAATAACACAAAAAACAAACAAAAGTGAAGAAACGTGAAGTAAAAAGGTGAGGGCTTAAGCCACGTTATGTTCTGTTATGTAATGTCATGTTATCATGTCAATTAAGTATATATGTATGTATGTGTGTGTGTGTGTGCGTGTGTGTGTGTGTGTGTGTGTGTGTGTATGTATGGAAGTGTGTGTATGTAATGTACTTACAGTATGTGTGTGATGGATGGATGGATGGATGGATGGATGAATGGATGGGTTGGTGGATAGATACTGAATATAGATGGATGGATAGATGACATCCGTACGGTTTCGAGGAGATTCTGGTCCACCATCCGGCGACTCAGTAGGGGGCAGCAGTGCTCCGTCAACACTGTGTACAGCGAAGATGGGGGGCTGCTGACCTCAACTCAGGACGTTCTGTGTCGGTGGAGGGAATACTTCGAAGACCTCCTCAATCCCACCAACACGCCTCCAGAAGAACGAGCAAAGCTGGGGGTCCCTGTGACGGACCTCCCTGGTAAGGTCTATTCAGGGGTCCTGGAAAGGAGGGTCCGTTGGATAGTCAAATTTTGGATTGAGGAAGAGCAGTGTGGTTTTCACCCTGGCCGTGGAACAGTGGACCAGCTCTATACCCTCTTCAGGGTCCTGGAGGGGGCATGGGAGTTCGCCCAACCGGTCTACATGTGCTTTGTGGACTTGGCGAATGCCTTCGACCGTGTCTCTCGAGAACTCCCGTGGGGGGTGCTCCGGGAGTATGGGGTGCCGGACCCCTTGATGAAGGCGTTACGGTGCAAACTATAGGTCGTGTGAGCAACGAGTAGCCCTGGAGAAACATGTTGGAGGGAAAGATGTCTTCGCCTTGCTCCCGACCGGCTTGCGGTAAAGCACACGCACGGAAAGTTTTGTCCGTCTTCTGCGTCAATTCCGTGCGTTTTATTATCCCATAGGGATAATAACAAAGATAATAAATAAAGATAATAAATAAGTAATTAAATAATAAAAAAATACAGATAATAATAAAGATAG
>JAVQJG010277551.1:0-16026 GCA_036024015.1 Craterocephalus amniculus
GCGCAATCAATGAGTCATTAATTGTAATGAAATTACCCCTTTTACCACATACTATACCACGTAGAAAACCATTTTTCTTAGAAAGATTAAAATAATATCAGGTATAGTTCCTTTAAGAGAGGAAATAGTCAAAAAATGAAACATCTGTCATCACAAGTCAAAGTAGACCAAACCTTTGCATGTTTTCTTTTGAAGTGTTTTAATTTCACTGTAAAAAAAATGAACATTAGTGTTAAGCAACACGTCATGAATGGAAAAGCAATTAGCGGTGAGGGATGAGGAGCAGTGGCACAAACCTTAATAATGAGGTGGGGAAAGGACTAAAGTACTCGAATAACAGACTTGTTATAGAAACAAAATCTTTTTAACAATATGTTGTATGAACCCTTTTTGGCAAAAAGGGGCTGAGGTTTGCAATAACAGTGAGGAAAAAGCAAGCTGTGTCTGCACTTGGGTGGGCTTCAGTTTGCTCCATAAGCACATATAACTTAATTTGATCATACGGAAGGCAATAAAAGGTTTTACTTCACATCTAAACAAAAATAAAGTGAACAAACTTGATTTGAAAGGTACAATCCATGATTTATTACAGAAAAAAGTGATATCCAAATCATTTTATGTTACATAATTTTTATACATTTCAGTGTATTTTTACATGTAAACAGGAATGAACAGTGCTATTGATACACTTCATGTCACGACTGATATCCTATTATACAGTTAAATCTATGAGCTGACGTCACTGTGCTTTCACATCAAGTACATCATTGCTCAAACACAATCCAATTAGGAGGCATGGTATACGGAAAGCTTAATCCCCCTCTAGACTGCCATGTATTATTATTTTTTAGATATGTGCAAGGTCACGCCATTATTACTTATTATATATACCCATATTGTGCTATTGCCAACGGTAGAAGGCATAAAACATGTTTCTACCACGGTGCAGCATTCATTTTAGTGAAGGTGAGCTGATGCAGATCCATTTGGAGGCGATAAGTCAGCTAAGTCAAACATCCAAGATCATGTATCTATTTATTCACAAAACAGGTCAGTTATTAGAGGGTAAACATCTTTAAAATTCCCAGCTGAGACTCAAAACAGAGGAACTCTGAGAATTCACATCCAACTTTCCTTGAAATTCCTTGAAAATCCAGGACAGATTATTTCAGCCACTGTGGAGAACAAGCTGATGATTTAGAAAATAGTTTGTCAGTATAAAATCGTACCAGTCAGGAAACATATCTTTGATCAGCACACACACACACACGGGCGGAAATGTTTTAGATGCTGTTACTTTACAGACGTTAGCTCTGCTTAAAGCAGGTATTAAGACATGCATACTCTACAGTACAAATGCACCAGTACGTTTACATCTGCAACTGTTCAAAATAAATAGCACTCCAGGATAACAACATGCATAGATTTTCGATGTTCACATAGCAGGGAAGATATTGAGAAAACTGGTTGCTTAAATAACAGAATAAGATCTAAAAGTAATCTCTCGTGAATGAAACAATGATTGCTGGACTGAACGTGACCTAAATGAGTCACTAGTTTTCGACTTACAACTGAATGAAGTGTACAGTATGAGTGTATTGCATGATTTCTGCTCTAATACACTTACTGCAACAATGTGAAAATAACAATAGATAAATAAAAAGTCAAACATGCTTTCCACTGTGAGTGTGCATCGTAGTCATGCAAAAGCACGGCAGTGCAAAAATATATTTCTAAAAAAGCAGGAAACCTTTCATTGCATCTTAGAAAATATGATATAAAGTCGATAATCTGCAAACATTCAGAAGACACCTGAGAAATGTGGACGTTACTTTGTCTGAGGGTGAGGAAAGGGGAACTTGTGGTGAGATAGCAAAATCGAGAATATAAAAACATCACACAGGTAACAAAAAGAAATTACAGTTAAAAGAACAGAAGACAAATCCGAGTTCCGTAAAATGCAGTGCAACGCATTCAAAGTAGCTATGCTTTTTAACATTTACTGTGCATAACATTGGTTACAGTTAAATATGATCATTATGACCCACTCTGTTGTGTTTGGGTCAACAGTCAAACACAAAACTGCTTCGTTAGTATTTCCTGCTGCTCAGTCTGACCGATGTGGGAAATTATGCTGATCCTTATCCAGTTCCACAGAAAAACGTCAGTTCTTGTACTTTTTTTCCTGAGTTCACTGGGCACAAACGAGCTTTACTGATCCATGACATCACAGCTGACCACAACAAAAAGCAACATCATTACTTGCCGTCTAACAAAACCTCCTCGGGTTCCCATCTGAGCGAGCAGTCAGAGCTGTGTCTGATCGCGTGTTTCATGAAAGACTTGAACAGAAGCATGTATTTTATGTGTTTAAAGTGGGGAACAGCGGATGGACATTCTTTGCAAATTGAACATCCAGGCCACAGGTATTTCCAAGATATCCAAGTTTCAACCGCACGTCAGAGCATCCAGCAAACTAATGAAAAACAGACTGAGGAGCAGAACGGAAGAGCAGATTTTTTTTTCGATCCTGTGTGCGAGTGTATTCATTGTTCATGACAGGGGTCACGTTACAACATATACTGTCGCCTCATGCTGAGACCCATATAGTTACTGTGGTGTGACTCGCATCCAAAACAAACCCTGCCAGGAGAGTTCAGGGAGTTCATAGCAGATCAGACAAAAAATAAAAATTGCATTTCAAAGCGCACGTGCTGCACAACACAGGGCACACGTGATGGCGGCAACGCAACTTTATCATATTGTTACACTGTAGGCACAGTCAAATTGCACTAAGTTCACATTTCCTGTACTCAAACTCAGCAGTAGCACAGAGATTAACACACAGCTCACAGTGAAAGCACACATACGTGAACCAGGCTTCAAGACAAGGACTTTGTCTATCAAAGGTACAAAATTGTTCTATCATGCAATTTATAGATTTCAGAGAGATTTCTTTGTCAAATGCACTGAATAGATGTCACCACCCTCCGAAATTGTTTTCATTTTTCCCCCCTTGCCGTTAATGAAGCAAATATCAATCAGCATGCCTAACAGCAATATACTTTTGTTTTCGCTTTGTAAGAATGGCGTGAGTTTTATTTGGTAGAAACATCAGAAATAAAAGCGCCACTGTAGCTCTGTGAAATAGACGTGGGTCTGCTGATGCTGATGGGAGGGAAACACGGCCATGCTGCGAGCTGCAACGCGCTGCAGAGTCAAAGCAAAAGTGCTAGCTGCCACACACAGAGAGAGTGCAGGGTGGCTGCCGAAAGTTAACAGTGGTGATCTGCAGCCCTTGATCTGCATAGTAAACATTACGATTGCAAAGGTTTTCCAGCTAAAGCCATGAAACAGTACAGACCCAAGGGCGACCTGTTAGATGGAGCCAGGTGAGGGATTAGTGAGGGTGTGGAACAGATGGCCAGGCAGAAAACTGGCAGATTTGGGAAACGATCTCAAGAAGGGTGTCTTTGGTGTAGAGAACCAGCCGTGCAAAGCTAGACTCTCAAAGCTGAAACAAGCAGGTGCGGGAGGCTGTGCCTGTGAGCTGAGGGCTGAGCAGCGTCTGATGGACACATGAGGGTAAAGCTAAGGCCACTCGTGGTGATAACGCCTTCCGTTCTTCTTTCTCTCCTTCTGAAGATGCTCCAGTTCTGCTTCGTACATCATCTCCTGCATCAGGTACTTCTCTCTCCTCATGCGATCGCAGAGGTCTTTCGGCATGTCGGGTATGAGGTATGCTATGAAAGACTTGATCCCAAACACCAGGTGCTGAAAGTAGCATTGATATGATTTAGAATACAGACAGTCAACACGCCGTCGCTGCCAATGTTTGCTGGGTAATTTCACAAGAGTAAAAATGTGATGCAAAACGCAGCATACTGGGACCGACATGTAATTTGAGATTTCTAGGCTTTGAATGGAAGAAATGTTTTAATTAACCCATGCAAATCACCTACAGGGAGCTGTAATGCTTTTGTTTTTAATAAAAGAGCAAGAGTTAAGGTAACAAGCTGAGAGGGGATTTAGTTTTAGCTATTTGCCTTGCTTCTAAAAAAGAAAATTATGTTCTTAGACAGACCTCAAAGACAATGATGAACGCCAGCCTGGCAGCCAAGACATGCCAGAACTGCAGGGTGAATTCGTAGGGCACGGGACTCCAGGGTGGAGCTCTGTAGTCCCTGTACCTACAGTATCTGGGCTGGCTGCTGTTCCTCACATCCACATCCATGTCAAACACAGACAGGCTACTGTTCACGTAGCCTTGCAGACACCTGAGGGAGACAGGAAAAGCTACCGTATCAAACACAAGCCGCCCTCACAGACATATTTAAACCACATGCACAATGTTTTTATGCTTACTCATCCTCATGGTGGTGTCCTTTGTCCACGCAGGGACCATATTTGAAGGCGTACACAAAGCGGGGAATGTAGTCTGAGGTTATAGCAATGACGAAGGCGTTGGTGATGACTGCCAGAACGCCAATACCTTCGAGAATCCCATGCCAGATACCTGTCAGACAAAACAGAGGAAAATAAATATCTTTGAAGACTTTATGAGTCATAAAAACAAACAGTGTGGGGAATACTGATTTAAAATTAGATGCTTTAATAAAGTAATAAAAAACTTTACCATATTTTTTATTCAAATAATGTGTAAATGTCATCTAAAACCATAATCTGCTTTTTGATTCTGAGTCACGAACACAAATGTTTTAGGGCGCAATCCTTGTGTAATTACAGAGGAATATGCTACATAAAGCACTACTTCTCTTATTATAAATCAGTTGAAGCATGCTGCTTGTTAGCTTTTGAGTATGTGGGCTGGTCGGGCGGGCGATGCAGCATATGGCAGCACAGAAGAACAGGATATGGAGACAAATCCTCCTCCATAGGATGGACTGGGGCTTTTTACCATGACACTTTACTTACGGGAGAAAAACAAAATAAACTCTTTTTATGTCTTTATTCTCTTTCAAACTCTTTTCCATCATCACATCTGTGAGCTGAAATTCCCCAGAAAAACATCATGACAATTGTCTCAACTTCTAGACTGTATCTGGAGAAGAAAGAAGTGCAGGGGCGCTACAGCATGAGCAGATGTTTAAAAACAGGTGTTTTTTTTAACATCTATGATGTATAAAGCCGGCATGACATCTTATATTTCTAATTTTCTTACAAATAAGATTAAAACACTGTGAAAAGTCTGCAACCCCTACTAAATAATGCTTCCAAGAAGCTTTACTTCTTGACTTCCTTATGATCTTTAACAGTAAGTGGTCTTGAACGGTCCAGATTCCTTCAGGCTTTAGGAAGATCTTTCAGTTTTTTTCTTTGGAAATAGTTTCAAAAACAGTTTTATAAAACTAGAATAGCATTTCAGCATTAACACAGTAAGCTGAAAACATGCCATATCACTGCATGGTGTGCAGTTCAGACATGTTTTAGGAAACTGGACAAGTGGAAAACAGAAGAATGGACCAAAAAAACTCCAGCAGATGGACCAATTCTAAAAGTACAGTTCTTAAGAAGCAGTAACAATTCATCAGAGGTCTCTGTGGAAAGGTGGCTGTCAAGAAACCGTTCAAGGGAAACAGGTAGCAAAAAGCCGAGGTATGCCAAATCACACAGGAACTGAATTGAAAATCAGTGGCAGCAGGTCTTATGCAGTGCTAAATCCTCTTCAGAGCACAGACCTCTATAAGCCTGGACGACTATTTCTGGAGATTACTTGAAGAAATTACAAAGCTTATTGAAGAGGGTTCAGGCTGGGTGGAAAAGCAAAGGAAGTCAAATATTGACTTTACTTGCACATTTAAACTAATACAAACTTTATTTTGCCTTGTATACGGAATTTCCATTCAAATTTGCATATTTTAATACATATGCACTGTTTTACATTTTTACATTTAATGAAGAAAGGAGTGGAGGCTCAAAACGTCTGAACACCACTGTACAGAGACCACAGATAAAGATTTGAGTTGTATCAAACCAATGGACAGATTAAATCCTCTCTCCTTGCCTCTCAGGGTGAAGGAACTAAAACATAAGAACTAAAGATGTCCAAACATAAATTTCATAGGAAGGAAATGAAATAGCACAGATGCCATACAAGTAACGCAAAGAAACACACAAACCTATATCAGTCGCTCGGGCTGGCATGGGCCTTCTCCACTGGGTGACAAACTTGTAGGCGTCCAGACGGATCTCGATGATGTTGTTGAGCAGAGCAAGGAGTGGAGCCAGAGGGAATGCTGCTACGAAGATAGTGGTGAAGCCAAATTGGAGAACTGCAAATGAAAGAACCGTTTGGATGTTGGTACTGGCGAAAACACCGTTTAGGACTGAAATATATTTCTTGTTTGCATGGCTTATTTTAACACTAAAAACAAGTGGAATGTATTACCCATTTCAAGGTATTCATCCACCAATCCGTGCGCATTCATCGGCTGCAGGTTCCAGTCTTTGTCCCATTGTGGAAGCTGGATTTTATTCTCCACATTCGGACCTCCTCCACCTCCTTTCTTTATCTTCCTGCGAGACCACCAGTTCTGCAGCAAGCTGAGAAGTTAGAAAGAAACAGTGGAGGTGAACTCAAAGCAGTTTCATCTGTGTCATGAAGAACCAAAAAAAGAGATGTTTGTCTATAAAGTACTTTCATATGAGAATTTGCTAGGTTACCTCCCAAAAAATTAATTTGCCTGAACCTGCAGTGTTTTAACCGAGACGAGTAAAAAAGCTCTTCCTTACGGATAGCCAAGCTCCATGAAGTTATTCCATATTTGTTTGAAGAACATGATGACTCCCATTTGTAGGCATAGATCAATCAAACAGCCACTAGGATGACACTGAGAAAAAACAAAAACTACAACAAATAACTGTAGCATAAATATTTCATGCCTGATGCTTCAAAGTTATAAAGGAATCCTGGGACACACTTGATCCCACTTCGGTTTTCTGATCATTAAAATGGAAATCCGGGTAATTATAGGAAGGATTAATGGTCCACACAGAAACATACAGGTGGATCATTATAAAGACGAATCACTTGCATACTGCAAATATATCCGAATACAGACGGTAATAATCAACTCTATCAGCGCTGAAATAATGACCAACTCATTCCGATGCCGAGCTGCACTCACCTCCTCCAGTCTCCATCGATTAAAGAGTTTATTGTATTTTCCAGGCCTGCCAGCAAACCTGAGCAAAGTGAGATGGGCATCATTAGCTGCTGAATTCAATCAGTGAAATACTAATATACACAGGAATGAAGAAAGAGGCACTCAGCAGGATAACAGTTTTGACATGATGTCTAGTCTAAACAGTGAGGAAGGAAAGGGGGAGAAATCAACAGATGACATGATATAAGACTAAAATACAGGAACAGTAAAGTTCATGGGTTACCTTCCAAGAAAGAAAGCAATGTAAAATGTGGAGCTGTTCAGATTCACAAACTGGAACAAGAACATTTTCAGAGCAAAGCTGTTCTCCCATTCGGACTCTGTGCGTGGGTGCTCTAAAAGAGAGGAAAAGGACGGGGATTATCTCCAACCATCTGGGAATGGAGAAATAATGCAGAAGTCCATAAAACTCACCTAAATTAGTCAGCAGGTAGGCTACTTTTTCATACACCTGTCAAAATAAAAACACTTGTAAGCATCAACAGGAAACAGATTGAGGAAAAAAGTGATCACAAGAAAGAGGGATCACAGGACAGAGAAAAAGAAAGGTTTGCTCTTTGGATGTTACATTCCCTGGAACAAATTTATAAATAAAAACTCTATAGACCGTTTTTTGGAGAAAATGTAAACACGCCAGATGATGCTTGTCTGCACACCCACCACATTGAGAGACATGATGATCATAAAGTTGATGCAGACGCCGGTGCCAGACGTGGCAAACTGCCAGTTCTTCTTAACGAAATGCCAGTTGAAGGAGGCAAACTTCTCCATTGCAATGAGACGGAAAACTACTACGGCAAATACGGCGGTCAGAACCAGGGAAATCTGAGCGAAAAAAGGAAAGCATACTGCATATGCTGCTACACAAATGGAAAATAAAAATCATATTTAACTTATAGTAAGTGAAGAACAGATTTCTGGCCACTAATGAGGCCAAATTATCTATTTCTTTAAAATATACTCCATATCCAGCAGGGGGAGATGTTACACTGCAGGTAAGAGCCCACTCTGAGCCATAATCCCAAAAGGACAGATTATACAAAGATCAAAGGGTTTACCATGAAGAATATTCCGGACACAGACACCATAAGCCGACTGAGTTTGTCTGAGAAGGGTTGGAAAGGTTCAGGCTTTCCAGAGATCGGGTTAACTCTCTCCATCCTCGAGTACTTAGCTTCAAACTGCGGCCTCAGCTCCTCCTTTTTAACAACAAATGATCCAAAAAACCGTTGCTGAGGTGCAGCATGAATGCACGTCAAAACTTTGAGATAGTTTCAATTATACTGGATCAATCTGATGACGGACATACCTCCTCCTCTTCCCAGTCAATGAGATCCCAGTCGTAAGTCAGCTCTGCCCTTCTCCTTTTCCAGAACTCCAGGAACACGGTGGCTGCAGAGGGAGTCAAGAATCTATCACATTATTGATCAACACAACTCTAAACAGTATAACTGAATGAGGATGGCAATTCACGGAGTAACACATGATAATCAGGCATCCGGACTGAAACAGACTGCAGTGAATTGCATGGCCCATTATGGAGATCGATTACAGCCATCAGCTCACATACTGCTTTGCCTTTGGGGTTCAAGCCAAGTGCTGACTGTGAAGAGCCTTTGTTTGTACAGTTCTCCACTCTGTTGTTGGAAGATTTCTAAATTCAAATCTCCTGTGGGCCGACTTCAGCCTGAAGGCATTGTTTCCTTTGTGTCAGTTTCTGTACACAACTCTAGAAATGATGCTCTTTTACTGTCAAAGATCTTTATGAACTTTATGAACTTTGTCACGGAAACATAACACTGGAGAAATGCTTTAGTAAAAACTGCATGATAAACAGATCATAATCCTTAACATATACAGAACCCAGATGGTTCAGTATATGTTAAGGATTTTGCCCTCACAGTCAGAGAAAAAGTTCATAATAGCATGATGTGACATCATACGACTAATCCAGTCCTCTCAGTTATTATTAAACCTACAATTCATGTAATTCTGTAGCAAATGTTTGATCACCACTTTTTTTTAAGCCGAAGCAGTCAGTAAATTGCTCTGCAGATCAACAGAAAAACAATCATTAACTATATCAATACCGGAGTAATTTTTACTCCCCCAGAAATATGAGACTTGGCTTTCAGTCTTTGCTATTTTTAACAGCAGGATGAATATCTTAAGGGGTTTGATATGTGGTTAGACATGTGATTATCCAGGACTTTCAGTATTTTTTCCTACTATTTTGTGACTCACTCAATTAATCAACCAAGAAAACAATCGGTGGGTTATTAAAGGATGATAAATATCACATAAACATGATGATAAACAGTCCTCTGTGTGGTAGATAGACCCATTTATACTGATTATGAAAAAAAAAGAACTGCAGTGCTAAAAAGCAGCATGATTTGAATCCTCTGTCAGAACAACTTTGAGTAAAGATGTTGAAGTTTAGTTTAGCTTAATATAGCTTGGCCCACTTTTGTTTAAAGAGACAGAAAAGTGAGCTGTCCTCATGCCTACATTCATTCTCCCAGGGGCGAACCATTTTTCATTTCTATCTCACAAATGCAATCACACAGAAAACCTGAAGTGCACACACTCCGTGAAGCAGTGCGTTTACTTTGGCCCACATTGCCGAAAGCATTAATGCAGGACTCAGAGCTGGATCTTCCTTGGCTTCATTTAGCCCAAACACAGAACAAAGCATGGCAGCAGCTCCCTCTGGCCCAGGTGATTACTTACCATGTTGGCAAGTAGATGGATTGTGGACAAGATGCAGCACTTCAGTACTCTCACTTCACAGTACAAAGATATTAAAGCTGTGGGAAATTAGACGCAATATACCAATATCATAATCCTTTCTATAAACCTGTCAGGTGAATGATCAAATTCCTCAAGAGGGATGGTTAATTATCAGACTAATTACATCAGGACAGCGCTGAAAGTACGAATGCAGACATGCAGTAAGAGCGAGCTGACAAACACATTACAGAGCAAAATTCTCTTGTATTTGTCGAGTGTTTACTGAGGTGAAATTCCCAGCTGAAACACATAATGTGTTTAGAGGAACCGAGGACAGAGTGGAAGCCTGAGTGCCGACTATCCTGTAAAAATAGATCCAAGTTCCCGAGTGTTTGTATCGAGCAGAGAATGAAGCTGATGTAAAAGAGCAAACATCCATTAAACTTACCCCAAACAGCCATGAAGATAGCAAAGAACACGGTGCCGCCATTGTCAAACAGATGGGTCACCTAGAAATGTAAGCACATGACTGGCTCCTGTGAGGAAAGTATTAACACTCTGACACATACTAAACTTCATCAGCTTCATATTCTTTCAAACACATGAACACACGATGGACTTATCTGATCATTTACAATCATCCGTGAGTTTAGCTATCATTTTGTTGAATGTTGGCTAACATAAGCAAGATAAGCAGGTTATTGATGCTGAAGAGTAATTAGAATCTACTGCCATAAGCTGATTAGTTTAGCTTTGCATGAAGACTGCAGGCGATAAAAACACTCACTTTGCTTTTGACCACCAGAGACACATCTGGCTCCGAGCACAACTCTCCATCACTCATTAATTATATTTCTTCATTTTTCTGTCCCATTTCCTTTTCAGGCAATCTTTCAGATCTCCGTGATTTCTCTGATCACGACATAAATCATAGTTTCTGCATCTGAACATGCTTCTTATGAGTCCAAATCAAGAGAGGGACAGCTGTTAAACTCCAGTCTTGTACACTGACACATGGATGAGCATAAAACAGCACTAACCTTCGCATAGACACAACTGTCACTCAGTGTCCATGGCTCACACGTGTCCTCACACATAGGACACATGATGGTAACATTGGCTTCACAAATTTCTTTACTGATGAGACAACAAGTTTGAAAAAACATTAAAAGCAGTCGAATATGATTCTGATCCCATATAAGCTCACATGGTATGCTGTATGTGTGGACAGACCTGACTTGGCTTGAGTCCATCGTAAAGAGTCCGTAGAGAAAGACAAAAACACCAACCAGGGCGGCAGGGATTAACATGCCAGTGTACCAGCCCAACCACGCAAAATAAAGACCAATTTTCTCCCCAAAGTAGCGCCTGGGAGCAACACAAAGAGAAAAGTGGTGAGAATCGCTGATGCTTAATTCACCTTGGCAGGGTGTTTTCATAGTGGGGTTGTGGGAGTAGTTAGATGCGGTGAGGTGTTTGTGGTTGCTTAATCAATAGAGAAGTTGCTGATCTGAAAGGCCATTATTACAGGAAACAAATCATTACCACAGATTTAAGTGTGAACTACGGGTGAAGACAGCTATTTCACAACTTCTCCGGCAAAACAGAATCTCAGCAGCAAATGCCCACTGAATATGCATCACTGTGAAGTAAGGACATGGGTGAGAAAGTAGTCTTAGTCCAAACAAAGGGAAATATATGGGCATCGCAACTCTATCTCTGTCAGGAAAAACTAGCTGATGCAAATTTTAAAGCCTTCTAAGTACTTCTAAGACTTCTTGAAGCTTTTTACATGAACCATTAGCCAGCTGATAAAAAGCTGCCTAACACAATGGACACTTTAATATTTGATGCCCACGTAGCAGTCCCAGGTTGTAAGAAGATAAAAAGGCATTATTAGGGAGCTGGTGAATTTCTACAGCTTGGAAACAGTAATGTGGAGGTCAAGTTTAAGTTTAAGGACCTTAGGAATTATAAAAAGAGCTTGATTATGTGAATGCTGGAATACAAATTCAAAACTCTTGTTTTTCTGTACAAGATCCTCTGGGGGATATCAGACACAGCAGTTCACAGCATGAATATTTTTGACATGGAATAGTAATAAAAAACTTTTCCCAAACACAAAAATAATAAATGTTCAGTTATGCATTTGTGAAAAGCAGCAATAACAAAATGTTATGAGAAAAAAAAGGACGCAGAACCTCTCCATCTGTTAACAGTGGGGGTGGATCAGTCGTGCTTCGGATTTATGTTGCTGCCAGTGGCACAGGAACATTTCACTGATAGAAAGGCAACTTGAATCATCTAAATATAAGGAAATTCCTCGAGAAAAGATACAACCGTTAGAAATATCTCACTGTCTGTAGAAAGCTGGAAACAGGACAAGGGTACATAACACAACTTAAATACTCAACATCCTATTTTTCCACATTCCTGCCCGGAACAGCTTGAAGGAATGTGGATGACAATTTTTGTCCAGTCAGTCTTAATAACATGGATGAGATCATTTGCCATATGAAATCCACCTCACATTGTCTTGAAACTCTGCCAACAGGGCTTTTCAAGAATGTCTCAGGATGCACGGCCTCAGATATTTAAAATATTGTAAACATGTCTGCTTTCAGGAGTCTTCTTTCGGATCCTAAAAACAGCCGTCATCAACTCACTACTGAAAAAGAAAAACATAAACTCGTCCCTCATGAGCAGCAGCAGGCCGATATCAACTTCCCCTTTCTGAGTAGGAATATTGAAAAATTATTCTTTCAACAACTGCTCAATGAGCTACCAATCAGCTTTCTGGCCACATCACAGCACTGAGACTACTCTAGTTAGAGTTTTTAATGTCATCTGCTTGAACACCACTAGAGGAAACATTTCAGTCCTGATTTTACTGGATCTCAGTGATGCATTTTACACTGTAAACTATAACATCTTGCAAGACCGGCTGAAAAACTCGGTAGGACTTCCTGGCACTGCAATTAACTGGTTAGACAGGGACTACTTTGTGTCTATAGATAACTTTGAATCTGAGCAAACAAAAATAACCCGTGGAGTCCCCCAAGGCTCCATTTTTTTGGGACAACTTCTGTTTAACAACTTCATGCTCCCACTGGCTCAAATTATGAAAAACAACAAAATATGTAACCATAGCTATGCTGATGACACACGAATATACATAACCATCTCACCAGGAGACTATAATCCAATCCAATCACTGATCAACTGCACTTATCAAATTAAAGATAGGGTGTCCCAGAACAGTTGAATAAAAAAATAAAAAAAATTAAAAAAAAACTGAAATTTTTTTTTTGGAGGCAAGGAAGAAAGATCAGCACTCTACTTCAAACAGCTAAGTTAAAAACCAACAACCAAGCCCTAAAACTGGGAGTAGTCATGGGCCAAGACCTGAATTTTAGTTGTCACATGAAGTCACAAAGTAGTCACAATTATTGCTTATAAATCATATTAAGGATTAAAAGACTGATGTCCCAGTAGGATTTAGAAAATTACATGCATTTATCTTTTGTATTAGACTACTAGAACTCTGTCCTGCCTCACATCCAACCATAATCCAGAATGCTGCTGCTTGAGTCCTCACTAAGACCAGGAAAGTGGATCATTAACTCCAATCCTCAGATCTTTACACTGGCTTCCTGTCTGTCAATAAAATTACTTCAAGACCCTGCTGTTAGTTTACAGAGCACCGAATGGTTTGGGGCTGAAATACATTCCTCTGGTTTGCTATGAACCAGTCAGATCCCTCAGGTTACCAGGGTCAAATATACTTTCCATTCCTAGGGCCTGAACTAAACATAGAGAAGCAGTGTTCAGTTTTATGCTCCTTACGTGTGAAACAACCTCCCAGATCTTCTGAAACTCTTAGGCGTTTTAAATCAAGGTTGAAAACTTTTTTAATTGCTCCCTTTTCTTAAAGCAACTGTAAATTCCTTTCACTGTTACTTTTATTTCCTGCATTTTATCTTATCTTTCTTTAGCCTTTTCTCTTAATTGAAGTTCTTTTATTTCTTTTTAAAGTTTGTTTTAATGTTCTTTTTAATGAGTCTTCTGCATCCCGCTCTAATGTTTTTAATATTTTATGTAAAGCACTTTGGATTGTCTTGTACATGAAATGTGCTATACAATTAAACTTGCCTTGCATTATTTTGGCTGCTAGCGAAACTGTTTAGAGTTGTGCGTCTGGAAAACAGCTTGTGGAAAACAGGCTGTTACAATAAAAAGGATCCTTAAAGTGAGAGAAAACACTGGGGAAAAGTGTGGTTTTTAAAGACTTTTTGACAGCTACCATTGGTTTCTGAAACACCATACTGAAACATGATAAATAGATTTAAGAAACATTTTCAAAGTTAATAAGCTCTATATGAGTTTCCATTTAGGTCAGACTATAAAAACAGTAATGAAATTACTGATTTGCTACATTATCTAAAAAGATAACAAACAAAGCAAATTTCATGCTTTCATCATTATCAAATCTACTGAAAGAATACAACACATACAGGCATGACCCCACAAAATGAATCATTTCAAAATTGCATTATTTTCTTTATAATGTAACTCTTTCCATTGTTTGGTAAGAATTAGAAGAGGATTGTGCTGTGCATATGTTGCAAGCATGGAGTTAAAGTTATTAATTGATTAACTTTTCACAGCATAAACGTAGGAATTAAGGGGAAAACTAGAAATTTGACCCCACCCAAAGCACCCAATTCATATTGTTATCTCTAATGATTTTATTGTATACTAAAGTAGAAATGATAAAGTAACTGGTTGTGGTTGGGAGGGAGTTTGGCATTGTAACCAAGCTGCTCTACAATCATTGTCTCCTTGATTCAGCTCAATTCCAAACGTGGCATCAATCTTATAATCCACCTCTAGGAAAGACAGTGGACGAGAATATTTTCCAAAATGTCAAACTATTCCTTGTCGCTGTCATGCCCCTCTTCTATTTATAAAATGGATGGACAGTGTTTGCAGATTAAAACACAGAGCCTGAAAGACAGTTGAAAACTTAAGCTTCAGCTGTTGAAATAAATCATATTATTCTGTTATGACACAAAGAAACATTTAATGAAACTGTGTAACCTGCTTCATAGCCGCTTACCTAATGAGGTCCAGAGGCTGGTATTTGTACCAGATCCCCCAGCGAGCCCAGCGCTCATATAGAAGATGTCTGTGGTTCTGGGCACCATGTGTCTTAATCGGATGTCTGCTTTTGTAACCACCCTGAGGAGACAAACCAGTGAGGACATCTACATCATTTTGATAATGCTCTTACTTTCAATGGTGTTAACTTCTTTATTCCTTTAAAACCTATCATGTAAATAGGAAATAAGAACCTTATAAGAATCATGCAAAAAAATGTTGATTTAATCAGCTCACCTCATGTGGGGGAAATGCAGCTTCATAGGTGTTGTTGCCCAGTAACCGGTTAATACCTACACAAGAATAAAACAGCATCAAGAGAGGAACATATTAGGACAGCGCATTAAAAATTCAGTATCAGTCATTAATAGAAGCAGCAGTTCAGCAAGAGACTCGATGAAACCTAGTTTCTGTAGTCACAACAATTTACTACATTCAAAGAGCTGACAACCTACATTAGAGCCGTGTGTGTTGGGATCTTAAACAGCTGCAAGCACTTGAAAGTAACATTTCTTCAGGACTATAATTACTTGATATCAATGCTGTCTCTACTGCAGGTTGCAAAATCTTGTCACTCTAAACTGATTGCGTTGATGGAAAAATGTGAAAAAAAATTATTACTTCAGCACAAACCAGACAACAGCAAGAATGGAGTTAATAGATCATTTATTAGAACAGAACAAAGCAAAATGAAAAAAAAAACATTTATGAGTCAATAAATGGGGATAGATCAATCACAATTTAAATTAAACCAGCAGCTCATATTTGAATCATTGTAAGCCAGTTTAATTCTTCTGACTGTGTTTTTTTTAAGGTAAATTACGCTCATATCTGTCAGGCTCCCTCAGAGATCTGGTCTTATTTTGAAGTTTTGTCATTTCCTGTTTTATTTTGTCAACTGTTTCCCTTTGTGTTCCAGGTGTCTTGCCCTTCCCTTCCCAGGTGT
>JAVQJG010277564.1:0-21311 GCA_036024015.1 Craterocephalus amniculus
CATTGGTTAATAATTAATGACTCAATTTTTCTCACACCTTCTGTTGTGGACTTTATCAGTTACACCTTAAGGTTTTGAGGTGAGGTTTGACACAATATTTTGCTCATAACAAAATGTAAATATCGGTATCGGGATTCGGCCGATACTGTACCCTCTGTATCGGTATCGGAAATGAAAAAGTGGTATCGGGGCAGCCCTACACTATAGCATCTTTATGTGTCAAGGAGTTCAAATATTACCATCTAGCAAGAAGTAGGCATATGAGAGCTTTTAGCACAAATCAACCTACCATGCTTTGTGGGAGGCTGAAAAAATACAAGCAGATTGTAAAATACAGGTTTAAGGGGTGGGCGATATGGCACAAATATCGCATCATGATTTCTTTTGTATAAAATCACGATTTTGATTTTACATGTGTTTGAGACTGATTTGCAAGTCTCTGGTGAGTGCAACCAAGCAATTTCTCTATGTAAAACAGTCCTAAAGGCGATAAAAAAAACCTGACAATTTAAGCCACAGAAGCTTTCTGAACACATTTTAATTTAAGTAGTTGAAGTTTTGCTAACATGAAAGCAACCTTTTGCCCGTAAATAGACACGACTGTTCCAAACGTCCTCATGCGTGGCTATCCTCATCATAGATACACAGTATTCTATGAACCTCATGCTTCCATGCGCCTTTTATGTCTATGATCGGCCGCCCCTAGGGGGCAGTGCAGAGTTGATAGTTAACCATACAATCCTACATTGGTTTCAGACGTCTTGTCTTGGCAGTGGTAATGCGTCACTATAAAGTTGTTTCTAACCACCGAACACACTCTGAACACGAGCAGAGCCTTATTTCAAAGTTTGTGAAATGTCTACACAAGCTAGCTATGTCATGTGAGTTAAGTTAGTTATCAACAAAAATTCTTTTCAACTCAATAACTGTCTCTGTTGCTACAGAAAGCATTACTGTACAAGTTGTGCTTTCTGCACTTCAGAGTTTGATACAAACTATCATTTGGCTAACACAAGCCTCTGTGTGAATCTTTGTCAGGTTAAATAAATGTTCCCACGAACAGACCAGTGTATTCGTGTATTACACAATGTGTCAGCAACTTCTACTGCATTGCCATGAGACCAAAAGGCTTGCTGCACGAGTAGTCATTGCACGGATGCTCATTAGAGTGTTAACTCTGTGCAATCGTGGGAGAGTGACAGTGAGCATAGATACAGACACAAAGATGCAGTCACAGTCAAGGTTTTTAGGGGCAAAGGGCAAAATATAGGGCAACAGACCCTTACAGTACAAATATATCCTGCTGACAAAAAACATATTTCAATTCGATGACAAGCTTATGAAAATTACAGGTCACAATGAGCCAGTGCTTCACACTAGCTCATTCATCTTACGCACACCAAGTCTACAGCAGACCGTTTCATTCATCTAAAAAGGCCCTTATTTCTGAAGCTGGAGAAATGAGCTTGCCATGTTATGCTAATAGATGAAAAAAAGTCTTGCAAATTATAAAGCAGAAGGATGACAAGGCTAATTTTCATGCAGTCTGACTGATGACAAGAGCTGCTGAACCCAGTAATCCCACATGGATTTTTACAGCAATTTAGTGCAATGCTTTTAGGTCTTCATGTGGACTGCTGGGAAAAGATCGTATACCAGGCAGTGGTTCCCAACCCGGAAAGCTTTGCAGTGCATGCATTTTGTTTTATCCTGATTTTGAACCAGATTCAGGAAACGTTTTTTTTTTAATCATATTTTGCTAATTTCTTAGCTTAGCATGAAAGAAATATTTCCAGGATGACCGATACAAAGTTTGGATTATTAAAAAGACATGTAGTTTCACCCAGACAAGCAAAAGACTCAGTTTCATGGTGATCCCCCCCATCTACACCTATCACAAACATCACACCTGAAATCTTATTCTTACCCAGAGATATGCTAGCCCAAGACAGCTGTTCATGCCAGATGCTCTGTGATGTTAAAAGTTAAGGGATTGCAGCTGCTGCCATTTGCTTACAACCTCTATGAAGATGTGATTACATTTTCCCTTTTAATCTGATCTCTAATCTATTTGTCCTCCTTTTTTTTTTTTTAATCAAAACATTGTTGAGAAACTTCCTTTTGACATGAAAACTTCTGCTGTTGAGTTCACGTAAAACCATGACCGTCGATTCACCAAAGTGAGAGAAGCGAATTGCTTTTAAACTACGATGGTCCGCAAAGCAAACTGTAACCCGGCCTGATATTAATATCACTGTGTGAATTAATCTGGCTTTCTTCACTTTTTAACACTACCAAGAGAGCCACCCACGCTGTTTATGCTTTTATTCGACTCTTTAAAAGTTCAGAGGTCTTTACAGTTCAGACACTGGGGCTAAAAATACTTGAAACATATACGTGGCACCCACCCACTCATTTATCACTTCAAATCCAAAATAGCACCCATGTTTATCCAAAACACTGATAATGTCCCTGTCTTCCTGTGGGTCATCCAGCAGTGACAAAATACTTTTCCACAAGGAGTCTTCATAAAATCTTATCTTTACATAGTTCTCTCCAATAACAAGGCATAAACAGGTCTGTATCAAAACTGAAACAATTAAATAATCCATATATATGATCATTCCGAACACCCCAGCATTTAGATAAAGTACATTTAGAAGCAGTTTCCAGACTAAATTTGTTTCAGTAGCTGGGCACACTTTCCCTTTGTATGTAGGTTTCTCCATTTCATTTTGACAGAAATGTTCAAGTTAGACCTGCTGGATTTGATGTTTGGCCATCTTCAGAGGAGTTTTAGTGGCAAGACTCTCGGCAGAACATCAGCAAGTTTTCTGAAAAGCTGGAACACTTCATGCATTTTTAATAGCATTCAGTCACAGATTAAATGGCTGAACAGTGTTCATGGCCATTTATCAGCTTTGGCTCTGATCAAGATGGATGGGAACACAATATTATGAAATGTATTAGGGCTGATCCAAATTTTGATTAAAATACTGGGTTTCATAAGGCTGTCATTTTCTAAATGACCACAATTTTCTGATATGGATACATAAAAGGTGTGATGTTGCATAGATTACACTCCAGTTCTGTGTAAGTGTCGAGGTTACTGCTTACAGTGGCCAGTGATCTTCTATGCTTTTAGCTGTTGCTTAAAAAAATGTTTCAAAACAAATAGAAATCTGAATATCGTGAAGGCTGTCTGATGGTTTTCCTGTCTACGCCTGCCAACAGACGGTGACTCTGCAGATATATAAGCAGATATATAATACATAAAACCTTTTTGGGTCAGCTGTTCTGAAGAGATGCATGAATAGACATGAACAGTAAATGGGCTACAACACAGTGGTGTTAATAACTTTGATTCTCCTCAAGGGTTCATACTTCCCTTCCCCTACTCATGTTCTTGCAGGTATATTGTTTTCCTGAATGGAAACTAATCCAAATGAATGCATTTACAAATTTCTGGATAGCACATATTCAGCTGTAAAGGGCTCTGGTGGACCCTAACTGACTAGTGAAGACAATCTTTGTTTCCTAAAGGCTTTTTGGTCAAACACACACACACACACGCACACACACGCATACACACACACACACACACACACACACACACACACACACACACACACACTCATAGCTAAAATTCCCTACAAACTTGTCCCACATTGTTTTGGCAGAAAATCTCTCTGTGATTATAAACATCTTCCATTACAATGACATAGACATCAGTGTTTTGGGGCCCTTTCAATGCTTCTGAGAATTTTTTGGTCCTTCTCCATCCATCTCTTCTACTTATCGGGTTGCAGGACCAGCCCCATAAGCAGGGAAGCCCAGACTTCCCTCTCCCAAGCCACTTCTTCCAGCTCCTCTGGGGGTATGTAGGCCAACTGAGATACATACACCAGTGCCCAGTGGAACGTACCCAGAACACCCAGTATACCTTCAGCATCCAGAGGGCATCCTAATCACATGACCGAGCCACCTCATTTGGCTCCTCTTGATTCAGAGAAGCAATGGCTCTACTCTCAGCCCCTCCCACATAACTGAGCTTCTCACCCTGTCTGTGGCCACCCTGCAGTCAGTCACTACCCACAGTGTGTGAGCAGAGGTGTGAGTAGGAACGTAGACTGACCGGTTGATTTGAGAGATTTTTGAGAAAATAAATTCTTGTATTTCTGTTGTTTGACATGATCCTGTCTTGCAGGTATTAGGACTGGTTCTTCCACCTTATAAGTTGGTTTTTACTCTCTCAGAAGCCATTAACTGTAATACTTTGCCATAGTGTGTGCCTTATTTATTATTAATTCCATTGTATTCCAATGAAGTTGAAGAAGGTGCTCAAAAACCACTGACATGAGCAGGATGGACCAGAACTGAAAGGGGTCAGTGCTATAGTGCCAAAAACTGCTTTTGAATACAAATGTTCAAACAAATATAATACATCAATGCTGGGTTTTGACCATTTTAACGCCATAGAGAAACATTTATTTCAGAGGAATTTAAAGTGACTGTAAATGTGAAAAATGTAAAAAGAAGAAAAAAAAGCCATTCAAATCACAAACTCACATCAAGTTGCCAAGGAGAGCCACGGGAGTCTTCTCTTGGCAGCTGAGCTGCTGCAGTGAAGCAGTAGGAGTTCAAAAGCCTTGCAGAGCACAAGGCTCAGAGAGAGAACATAATATGTTTGCTTAAACAATGCCAGTTTCCCCAACTGAATTTAAAAGTTAAAGCCTGAAGCTGCTGGTTTGAAATCCTAATCTCAGGAAAGTCTAGTCCTGCACTATTTGTGGGATATAGACGAGTCTTCTGCCACAGAGCAAATTTTACCAGTAAACTGCAGGGATACAGTGATGTTTAAAAATATCAAAAGTCAAGCACCCCTCAGAATAGATTGCTTTGCAATCCTGCTTAGTGGAAGCAATAATTGAGAAGGGTTAAGGTCAGGAAGAGTGTGCACTCAATCATGATGGCTCAAGCAGGTCAGGAGCAAAAGAAAGAACCACTGGTAAAAAAACAAAGAGTCATTATGATGAGAGAGTCCAGGATCAGCATCCTTCTTCTGCCTGAGGGTGATGCAAACATACACTCTGGCTTCTAACAGAGCAGAGTCATGAATGAAAAAGGAGAGCTTGTTAGCTTAAGCATGAAAAAAAAACCATACCTGTAGATACTAGGTCCCACCTGATACTACTGGTTACTAACTGTGTGCTGTTGTTGCTATGTGAAATTAAGCTAATGATCCCTCATCCTTGGATGTTTGAAATCAGATGAACATTTATTTTCTTCCCAAAATCTGTTTCCATTAAACAAGAACAAAACCTTTTCACTGAGAACTGTAGAAAAACTCTTTAGCCTCTTCCAATTAACACCTGACTGAGAAGACAGTTGAACTGAAGTAACTCCAGGACACCGTCCAGCAGAAGCACAACACAACGCACAACAAATTAAACACAACCCCCTAGTGGTTAACAAACAGAAAACATGGCTCCTACAAGACCCTTGCTTCCCTTAATGTCAGTGAAACTTTCTGAAGGCACATTGAGGATGGTGCACGTTTTAGCTGGAATGTCTGATGGCAATGAGCAGGTTGTTTAAGGGGTTTTACAAAGAGCACATAAAAATATTACTTCTGTTAAACGTTCATGAGTCACTTGGAAGAGTCTTAAATAATACTGAAAGATAGAAAACTTTTCTGAACGATGCCAGCAACCATGAGCACCAAGGCTCGAAGCGGCATTCTGTGTAGTTTTGCATACCATAGCATGCAACAGAGTTTAAAGGCGTCTGTTTCAGGGCTTATGCTCAGATTAATGCCTGAAAAAGTTCATGCTGACCTGTGAGACGCTGGATGAAGCGAGTCCTTCCCAACAGGGATTATGTAACTGCAGTGAACTTTGGGGTTTTTTGTTATTGTTGTTGTTTTGGTTTAATGTAAAAGCAGAAGGATTAAATCTGCAGAGATTCACCTGACATGACCCCCCCCCCTTTGTCTCTGCTGTCCCCTGCTGAACTCAAACAGCTGATTGCAGCTCCCAAACAGATGGGAAACACAGCACTGCAAGGATTCTCTTCTTATTGTATTAGAGCAGAGGTCTGATAAACAACGAGAGCCATCACTCTACGGTTGGCGGCAGATGTGAAATTCCAAGGTTTTAATCTCTCGATCTGTAACAGAATCAACTAATCTGGCGACAGCTATGTGGGGTTATACAGTGCTATAGGACCAGTTGCGGGCATCAGCTGCAATGAAGCCAAATGAGTTTTAGACAGTTTAACCACAGAGAAAAAGACATCCCTGTTTAACAGCAAAGCTGCCAACAGCCGGAAAAATTAAAATTATACTTCAAAATGCATGCAGACAAAAAGCTATCACAGTCACTTAGAAATCAACGCCAAATGGTCCAATTTAGCAAATGGGCCGTAAGAGCATTGTTTTCTATAATATCCAGTGTTTATGTGAAAGAACAGCGCGCAATAATTTAGAAGAAAACCATAATTAAATTCTGAGCTTTTTCTTCCTGCGAAGGCAAAGCTTTGAATGCTTAATAAATTATTCTGAGGACCACACGGCACACTTGTTTCATCTGACAGTGCAATTACTTGAACGGAATATTGTGGAAAACTGTGAAGGGCAAAGACAATGATGAAGCAGTAATCCAATTTCTCCGCAGCAGCTTTCATTGTTCTCTTAAAAAAGGCCTCGTTTTTTTTGTCTGGATCAAGTCTCATTCCAATCCATCTCTCCATTGAGGAACATTTTGCAGAGGCAAGGATAAATTAGAAAGATAATCTTTCTGCATAACTGAAACACAGAGAGTGCTTTTGTGTCATTTTAGCACTTTGGTAAAAAAATAATAAATCACTAGAGTGCCGTGGCTGCATAATGAAGCCCAGATCCAGTTAAAAAAATGTCGCCTTCCATTTTAAATCCATACAAACTTCCTCCTAATGTGTTTCTCTCAACTTCATTTTGTCTCTCGCCTTTCTCAGCTTCAGTCAAAACTTTAAAAACATTCAGACTAAAACCAGGCAATTAACATCCCGGCCTTTACCGTGTCTCACTGGCTTCTGCAAAGGAAGAACCAGCGCGGGCCAGCAGGTGTTAAGCTCCCCTTTTGAAGATTATGTGACACTTTACGGTATCCTGGCCCAGACACCAGGCGCTCTCCTCTAATCTACCACTGCAGGCTTTTGATAGCCCTGCTGTGAGTTTTTATCACAGCTAATGATTAAAACTGAGAAAAAATAGATACAGAAATCAGACTAAAGGTGGAGAGGGAATGGTGAGTTAAAGAATAATATCTAGAGCTATTTTAAAACTGTACGCCAGCTGACTCTGAATATCTTAGGCTTAAATTTCTTAGGGAGAAAAAAAAAAGTGATTTCCATTCCCATAACGCTGGAGGAAAATGGCGTTCCTATCTGGCACAGTATCTTTTAAAAGGAAGTTAATGTGTGGTCCATTCTTTTTCATGTCTCTCCTCCACGATACAGAATAATCTGTGGTATAAAATCTGGAGACTGCGATAGTCCTAAAAACTTGATATAAATTATTCACAACCATCTGCCATGTATCACTGTGAAGAAAAGGTGTCCAACACTGTGCCAAACTCTTGAGCTACCCAACATTTCTTTATGTTTTTCTTCCTAGGAGCCACACTCTCTTTATAATCTTTCAATGTGTTCTCATGACCTGTTCGTAGAATATTGTACAACAGTTTGTACATTTGCTATGCATTTCCAGCACCATAATAGATCCACGTGCCTGCACAGCCTGTGTATACATTCCTCCCATCTACGGTTTTATTAAGAAAACTTCAACATCAAGCTCGGATAGTTTGCATTCGCTTAATGCAGGCTATAAAGTTACAATTTCTTGGTAAACTATGAAAGTTTTGCTCTCCAACAGCATTGTTTTGTGTGTGCAGATGTGTCAGTTCGCTGCTAAGGTCCAACCACTCATCCATTTTCTTCTGCTTATCTGGGGTCAGGTCAGGTTTCAGGGTGGCAGGGAAGCTCCCAGACCTTCCCTTCCACCTGCCCCTTCATCCTGCTGGTCCGGCGTCTCCCCTGGACCCTCCTGTAATAATTATAATAAATCCAAATAATTTTTTATTTGGGGTGAGCTTCTCTCAAGTTTTACTCCTCCCACATCGCTGAGATCTTCCTCCTCACATCTCCTGGACGTCCCCTGGTTTAAATGCGACTCTAAGGGTGGCAGTGCTTTTTTTGTTGCTGCCCCACGACTGTGTAGCGGCCTCCCAATGGGCATCAGGGCTGTACGGTCACTCCCTGCTTTTAAAACCCTGCTCTAAACCTCTCTTCACTCAGGCATTCCCCTCACAGTGATTCCACTCCCCTTTCTTTCTACCCCTATGTTAGTATATTTTATATCAAGCTCTTAGCCTTTTACTATATATGGTTACTTTATATGGTTCTTTATCATGGTATCATTGTATTTTATCATCAGCTCAACTAATTCAAAAGTTTAGGAAGATAATGTGAAATCAGTTTTAGTCTAATTTCCGCTACACCGATTCTCACCTACGTTATCCTTCTCAAAGTGGCAAGAACAAAAGTAATTTTGTTTTGGGAGATCTGGTTTTGGACCTTTTGCAGCTTGTTATCAGTACATCATTTCAAGCAGAATTATTTTTCTCATGAAGCATCCAGCAATTGTTGATTGGTCATAAATTTGAAGTGGAGGTGGTCGATGCAGAAGAATGTGAAGTAGAAAGATGCCGTCTCTGTTTTTCACTGACATGAAAGATTAATAAGGCTGAATGGATGAGAAACAGCCACTCAAAGCAGTGAGGAAGTACAAAAATCTATACAGCACACATGGTTCACAGGTGAATTTCAATAAATTACAAAATCACCAAAAAAGTTCATTTTTTTCTTCCACTAAGTCAATTCAAAAAGTAAACTGCATCTTTATACAGAGTCATCACACAGCCCACAAAGTCTCTTGATCTTTTATTTGGTTTAATTTGCTTCCACATTGCACTCATTCAAGCTGACCAAAACATCTGAATGTCATGCAGTTACAACGGTTCGCCAACATAGATATTCCCCAAAACCACCTCTGACTAAAGAGACAGAAGGAAATCATTTCTATTGATTTTTCTGCATTTTGGGGGTTTTTGCTTTAGTGTGATGTTCAAACCTGATGCAGTTTTCACCAGAATATGTTTGAAATGAGCAGATAGTATGCAGTATGCAGATGGAGATGCAGTGTTGCACTACAGTGGGTCCTACATCTTCTGTTTGGTTCACTGGATGGTCCACTTAAGTTTCACACCCCAAGCGAAACGCACCAGAATTCACTTACTAGTGAACCAAGAACCCTTAGTTTTTCATCGAACCAGAATTTACTTCGTTAGTCTGCACCAGAGCTCGAATATGGGTTCACACTGCTCCAGATGAACTGTACAATGCAGGGAAATGGACCAGGGTTTGCTCTCACCAGTGTAAATGCTCCATGAGGTTACAGTCCCATAAAGAAACCCTTTTTAGTACAAGACTTCTTGAACTTAAGAGAGCTCCTTTGTTTCCTGTCTTTCACTATTGTACAGACTGATTATTTTAGGTGTGTCCGACTTCATTAAATGGCCAGAAACACCTGGATTAATCAGTTCATACAGTAATGAAAGACAGGGAACAAAGGAGCTGCCTTAGGTCCAGGAAGTAGTGGAACTATGCACAGAGCCCATTGGATAGCTATTTACTTCTAAATGTGTTGTTCACTGCCACTGTGAGCTGGGGAATAAATAAAAAAATAATAGCATGTGTACATGAGAATGCAACATGGTAAATACCAACTCTGAATACCTGCCAGAGGTAGGGGTACTTGAGCAATTATGGAAGAATTCTCAATGTTTTTGCTCAAGATGCTCATACATAAAACCTGCTGTACATTTTTTATACCATAATTGTGAAAGTGCTAATTACATGTATGTGGACCATCATGCCTCTTTTCATTACACGAATGGTGTTAAATGATGTAAGTTCATGTCAGGACAAAGAGATGGCTAAATGACAGCATGAGAAAATGTATTCACCGGATGGAAAAGGAACAACTGAACTATTCAAAAAGATGTAGGGAGGTCCATCTTTTTATGACAAAGTCCACAACGGAAAATTTAAAAAAAGTTTTTTCTGAACATCACTCTCCAAACACGCACATGTAGGGGAAAAAAAGCTGGGACATTCTGTACAAGCTGCCAGATTTCAGCAACAATGTCATCATGGATGAAACAAAGATGTTTCCGAGAAGTCAAACCATGACAAGATACAATACCTCTGAAACTCAGTGGGAGATTTTTTTTTTTTTGTCTCTGGTTAAACTGTACAGGCCCCAGAGCATTTTTAACATTCTCTGTAAGGCCTCCAGCAGCAGACTCTGTGTTTGAGTTCCAGAGCAGGGAGTTGCTGTTCATGACGATTTATTGACGCAAAATCCTCCCTCAGCCGGGACAGGACACCGATTACTGCTGCTGGAGAGAAAAGAAGAGGAAAGGAGTGCTGGGGACAGAAGGGGAGAGTTGTGGGGACGAGAATTTTTCCTGTGTGCGTTCTGGCTCTGCCTCCAAGGCCATAAACCTAGCTCCAAAATGCCAAGTAGCATGTCAGCATGGCAGCCCTGCCACCCAAGTTTAAGGCAGACAAAGGGCTCTTTGATGCTGTGAAACGGTGGTTTCAGAATTGGAAATGATGATCTGTCATCTGTGGAAAAGAGCTAGGTAATGCAGCCACAGCTAATGGGTGACAAGGAGAAAATGAACCACATAGAGGAAGGAAAATCATAACTGAAGTTTTATATGTAATTTCTGAGCTCAAAAGAAGGTCAGGCAAATTATTGTAAATGAAAAAACTATATTGACAAAACTACCCAACAGCTACTTCAGCTCTCCTTGGAAACAGCTGCTTTCATACAAGAAATTGCCAATGACTAAATGTTGCATTCCTAATATCTATTAACAAATCTAGCGTTGGTGACTCAAAAGGCTTCTTCCCTTTTTGGAAATGTTGAAAGAAATGAAAGCATAGTAACTACACTGACAACTATAAATGCAGGTTGAGTTATTGAACTACTAACAAAGGGACTAAAAAGTAAACTAAAAACTTACACTTTCCGATTTGAAAGTTAACAAAAACTTTATAGGGACCAAGTATAAACGGAGAATGAAAGGAAATTAAAAGGTGTCAATATTACCATCTAAATGATGTGAAGAAGAAAAGGAACAGGAAGGTGATGGCAGAAATTACAGGTATCTTCGGCCGTGCCAGTTTACAACACTGGAACCTCCTGAAGCACTCTGACGCTAACACTTTTGGCAAAGGCGCGGTTGAAAAGAAAGGAAGCAACATTGTGCCACACGTAACTGTTGGCTGCACAAGTAATAAATGGCTGTGACATCAATCTGATGATCACAACTGAGCCACCAAAGCATGAAAAGGAGGAAGGACACAATTAACCTTTTGTTCGTTTTGGTCAGAGGAAGAGGAAAATCCAAATCTCTGTCGTGGTCATTCATCTAATTTAATTAGGTCCATCCAAAAAAGAAGGAGAAATACTCTTTATCTTAAAAGGAAGAGGACATAGTCATTTACATGTGCAGCTTATAATGTATGAGAATACATCATACAGAGGGAAAACCTTCTCTCAAACTTTACCTGTTATTTCAGAAGTGTAGGATTTGCCATGTCAAAGCAAAAACATGCTTAGGAAATGCTATGTTTTTCACTTCTTACCTTGTCGACTGTGAGAGCTCATTGCTTTGGCTGCTGGAACCGACGGGGAAAGAGAGGAGATCATCTGCGGTGTCAGTGCACCTCTGTGGTGGATGCAGTGGCCATTACATGCTGCCCAGCCAGGCCATGGGTGGACAGAGCCGGGTTGTTTCACAAGGCGTCATCACACCAAGCCACAGGTGGAGACCACTCAGAGTTGGATTCCTTCTTCCAAACCACGAGGCTGCAGGAAGAAAGTGCAGGCGGGTGGTTTAGCATGTAGTCCAGAGAATTCATCTGTTGTTAGAAAATGTGATTTTCTACTAAATTTGTTGATGTAATTCAAGATTGATTGATCAATAATGACAAAATATTCTAGTTCTGATGAAGTAAAACAGGCCCAGACCATAATACAACGCTTACCATGTCTCAAAGTTGGAATGCAGTCGTTTGTGGAAGGTTTCCATTTGGACTTAAAGGTCCTATTCGGGTCTAAGGGTGCCCTTCTAACATACATCTTAGTTAGTTTGGTCAGAAAGTCCAGAGCGTTGAGGAAAGTGCAAACAAGCTGATGCGGATCAAAGAAGCAAACTATAGTCCGCCTACAAACATAGGGTTTGAGCTGCTTCAAGTGAACCACATACAGGAAGTTGACTGAAGGGTAGATTGTGTAAAAACAATCAAAAACTACATGCATGTGGGAAAACTGACCATCTGCAGCTACTCACAAAAACATGTGACTGTATACTACCACGCCCCCACGGTAGTCAAGCTTGAATTTATACATCTGCATAGTATCCCAGGTGAAATGCATCTAATTGTATAAAATAATGCATCTAATTCCTATTTGACTTTTTGGGATGTGCCACAAAAGTGATGATCTGCCAGAACCTGATGAAGTCACCCCAGGTCGCACAGGTCCTTCCGGTGTCTCGGGTCTGCTGCTGTTCCTCGGCACAAACTTTGCATCAGAAAGAGATCGAAAACCTGCAGGACTGTGGCCCTCAAGGACCGGAGCTGCACATCCTTTCAATAGATGAACGAGTTTTATTCCTCATTGTCTGTCATGATAAATATGACTCAAAGTAGGTTTACACAAGTTGTGACAGAAAGAAACATCAAGATACATCAGGGTCAAGTAAACAATGACCTGGATAGTCCACTGGGTGCTTCATTTGTGTTCACACTGCAAGTAAACTACACCAGGCTTCATGTGCAAATGAACCAAGACCCTGGGTTTTCAAGCAGACAAGAGTTCAATGGTTTGGTCTGTATTGATGTAATTTTGAACGTTCACACACACACACTGTTGTCATGGAAGAGGGCAAAACAGCACTGGCATTAACCTTCCCTTAAACTCCAAAGATTCAGATGATTACAGGAAATTATGAATAAAACTTTTAGTTATTGGACTTTGACTAAAACTAAATAAAAAAGAACTGGCAAACAATACAGTGTGTCAACTATCAAATCACAAACAAAGTAGCATGTTTCCTGAATTTGGTCCAAACCTCTTGAGAGCTCACGTCTCAGAAACTGACTCTATAAATGGCAGAAGACGGAGATCATTCATCTTGGATTGTGTATGTCTGAAGCAATCACACAGCTGTAAGAAGTAAACAGAAACACACACAAAGTACCGTGGGCTAATCAACACTAGGAAGCCTAACCTAAACTCTGCACCGTCACATTAAACAGGAGTCAACACAGCTGAGCACAAACAAGTGGAAGCGATAAGCCCGGTAGTTAGTCAACAGAAAACCCAGCAAGGCTGCAATTTGTTCTCTTTATTATTAAAACGAGACGTCATTACTTCAAAACCGATCAAACTAAATGAAACCAAACATAGAAACGTAGTAAAGGTAAAAGACAAAAAAAAAGGAAATTAACGAAAACACATCACAGTATTCTCTGAAGATTTACATCACTTATTTTGAAGTTAAAGAAATAAAGTCTCTGAATTTCATGACAAAAAAACACAGACCTGGCTTATTATGAGGAAATAAAGGCATTATGTTGGAGGGAAAATCAGTAGTTTGAAGTATTTAATTCTACAACTAATGTTCTCCAGTTGTGCTTCCTTAGCACGGACGCTGCATTTCATTTGAAATTGGGAAAACAGGAATTAAGAGCGCAGGTCCTCAGCATTTTTCGAGCCAGAGGCTAAAAGAAGAGAAGTGATTTATTTGTCTGTGTGAATGCCTAACATGGGTGTGTGTTGCATTACATCTATACCAACAACCCTTTAATGAACATGAGGGACCCACTGCTGGTTGTTGATGGATTTGCTGGAGCGTGAGGTGTCAGAACTGGTCTCAGTGTATCAGCTGGAGGGGAACAATGCTTTTTACTCAGATGTGGTCGCCTATTTCTGACAAGGAAGTGATCTGCCACTTGAGAATCTTGAATATGCTTTTACAGCTTGTTGTGCTATGTCAGCACTGACCTTGGGCGTTTTGTACACTTAATCTTCGATCAGCTTCACACAAATGTGCAGCTCAGAGCCAAAAGTTCTGCTTTACTAATGCCAATGAACAACAGTTTGTGACATGCACTGTTATACTTTTAAGTAATATTGTTACACAGAGGCACCAAAAAATACTACACACCTAGATCTCCAACCGGGTCACGGCGGTACACAACATTGGCATCACTTACACTTGTCGCCAGAGGGGGCAGTTTTCTGGAATAAAGCTCAAACTCAAACATAATGATTTTATTAGATTATTCCCACAGACACTTTAAAGTGAATGTGATTTTCATTCTGTAAAATCTGAATCTCGACATGTTTCATGATGTTTGACAGAAAAACAGCTCTTTAGGACTCTTAATTGACTGTATTTCCCAAGCACTCCGCGCACTGTCGGGAGTAATCTAACTGGCATAAAAATAACATGTGGTTGGACAGCGAGCAGTAAACAACAATTATGAGACCCCTTGCATTGCTCATGAAATGAATCATTGAAAATGCATGTTTGCCTTGAAGACTGCTTCAACCTCTCATCCCTGATTGAGTATTAATTATTCAGCGAGCAGGTGGGATTAGAGGCCTTGCATGTTTGTTGAAAGAAGACTTACTCCCGAGTTTTGTTGCTGTTGTTGGTGGTAAAAAAACTTTAGAGCTTTAGCTTTAGACAAGTTCTTATAACAGACAGGGGAGGGGTGCTTTACATCAATTGAGAAGGAGAGATGAAACTAAAAGGTAAGTACAACAACGGCCAAGAGGGGTGACTGAGTACAGAAAGTGACACATTACCTGCCCGTAAAAAGAAAACCTACAGTAACCCAATATTCCCTGCTGCTTGTTTGCTAATGATCGGTGTCAGCTATGACCGCAAGATATCGTGTGTATCAGCTGTTGGCGAAACGGACAGAAGACAACAAACAAGGGGGACCTGTATCAAGTGGCACAGAGGGATCGCGCTCGCTGTTGATGCAGAGCTCAATAAGCCTGGGAACAGTTGTGTGTTGAATACGATCAAGCAGCAGCTCAAACACGTGCCAACAATAATGATGGTAACTAAATAAAACCTGGCAGTTCAGTGTAACATGATACAGAATCAGAATGAATGATCACTGCTCCTTGCAAGAAGATGCTGAGACCAAGCCCACTGACTACTAAAGAGACACTGAGTGAGAAATCCTGACAATGTAATCACTTTGAAAGGGTCGTAAAGGGTTATTAGAAGTTGGATGAATAATAATAATAATGATACCAGCATTTCTTTGGTACAAAAGTTCTTTAAGAACAAATTCTCATTTCTAATGACAAGCTGACAAGAGGTTATACTAACATAAAAAAGAAGACATACACATATGCATATAAAACTGTAAAACTAGCGATAGTAAAAGAATCACAGATACCATAAACATATTTTCAAAAGATGACATAGTTTGAAAGAATGGAGCTTTTACTAATCCTAAGAATCAGTAATACTCTGATTACAGAAGGAAAATGTATTCACAATGCGGCCATTTGGTCCACTTCCACGGTATTAACACCCCCACTCTGATGCAGACCAAAGAAGGGGACTCTTGTCCTCCTGAAAGCAGGGTGTCTCAGTTCACTTGATTATCCTGTAAATCAGCAATAAATGATCATCAGGAAGAAGGAAGTGTTTGTGTGTATGGGAGGAAAAATAAAGCCAACAGCACAACTTTCCTCTCCTGGAAAGATTGATCATTTCATTGAATGCTACTCACTTGAGAATAATCTTCCTCTGTATGAGATAAAGTAATCCAGTTTTTGTGGAAATGACTTTCTAACTCTTTCAGATTGACAGTTGCTTCTTTAAGATCATTGCTGGCATTTTTCCTCCCAGCTACCACCAGGTGAGACACACGGTTGACCTTATGCAGGTCGCCTTTCCATCACAAGGACAACGCAGAAAAAATGCACAATGGCACTCACTCATAAAGTCAACATTTAATCTAACATGCATATTTTCAAGCTATGGTAGGCAGTCAGAATTCCAGCTAAGATTCAAATCAGGAACCTTATTGCCACAAAGGGACAACAGTAGCCACCAGACCACTGTGCAGCCATTTCATTACGTCCTGATATGCAAAACCTGAAACCTGAAAGAGGATGTCCTGGTTTCCACATGACTAATTTTAACACAAGGCTTTTTATTACTGTGTTTTGTCAAAGGCAGAGGGGAATTTTATTTCAGAGAGGGGTTGCAGAGATAGCATCCTTTGTTGGTTTGGTGAGGGTCTAGTCTTGCTGGGAATCCACAGATGTCTGAGTGTGTGTTATAGAAAAAAGGCACTCCATAGTTTGTAAAGCAGAACATATAGAGTTAAAAAAAACTCTGGGGAGTCACCAAGTCAAGAAGAAAAAGAAGCTTTATATGTGACACAGATGTATCATTTTATGCTAAGGTTTTCAGCTACCATTCATTTTCTTTAACTTCCAAGGAACTTTCACAATTTCAGAATAATTTTTTAAGGACAAAAGAAGTGTTTCTCTGAGTATAAACCAGTATTCTGGCTCCACAAAGGAATCAGTAAGAAGCCTATTATAAATTGTATCTTCACACACTTCGGGACTGGCAGCCTGCTACAAAGACACATTAAAAGTTGACATTTCTTTTGTTACATGTATGAAGAATTTCCAAGTATTTTACAGGCCAGGAGAGATGAAATCATATTTTTTTGCACCAACATGGTGATTACCAAACAGCTATTAATGAAAATAAGTAAAGGATAAATATGTACAGCACCTAACAGCGGTGTCCTCAAGAAAAACCTCAACCAGTCTGAATCCCTTCAAAATATTTCTGTTGCACTCAAAATGCCTCCTGTTTTCTCATCGCATGATGAAAAGGCAGATTTCTGGCGCTTTACAGAGCCCTCACCATTTTATGAATGGCTTTATTCCCGTTATTAATCACAACACTCCAGAAAGAAAAATAGCACGTTTGAAAGGATTAAGTAAAAACATTGAAATGTACTTTTTGTTTTCTTACCCTTTAACTGGGTACTGACTGGGAATTCAATATTTCAATCACCGAGACAAGTGTTACTGAGGTACTGAAGGATATTAAAAGTCTTTACAACTTTCCTTTCCTTTAAATTAGTACAGTAACAGTCCTACGGTAGAAAGAGGTCAATCCTAAACATATATTCTCATATTTTGTTGAAAGCCAAACTCAATGAAATAGCTGGAATGTAGCCTGATCTCTGATGCCTGGTGAGAACTTCATACAAAATGGCCCCTCATGAAACATAGAAATCATAGAACCACATGAAGTCATGGCCATTCGTCCAAAAAATAGTGAATTGATTGTACTTTGCAAAATACTGCTGTTCAGTAGAATTTAAGAAAACTTCTGCACATAAGCCAAAAGTGCAAAGTTGATGCAACCAAAACAAGCTCACAAACTAGGAAAGTTTGTGCCCCGGCTTTAATTGTGGATATAATCAGTCTCAGAATTACCATAGATTATTACCATGCATACACACATTTTTGTTTATTCAGTCAGATCAAATTGAATTTGGTGCATTCAGAAAACACAGACAGCTGCAGTTAGTATAAAAGGCCACAAACTATTCAGGACTGACGTCTGAGTGACCTGCCTCAGTACAGGCAGAACAGAAATAAAACCAAAATCCCTATTTAGTCCATTAACAGTGTACCAGTTTACAAAACCTTGGCACACAACAGAATTGTCACAGAGGTGCACAAATTACATGTCATGGCTACTTGCCAGCTTTGTCCTCTGAGACTTTACCTGGGCTTAACAGCAGTGCAGTGCTGGTACAGTAGGGGTGTAATAGGAGCACAATAAAGCTGTAACAGGGGCTTCAAAAGATGATGAAAAACTGATTCTTAACTCCCAAATAAGTCCTGGATTTATAAAAAATGAAAGTGTCTTAACTCTGGACTGGTCACCTGACTTGTTGAATACTTTCTTGTTGAAGCGGATGAAAATGCCCAACACGGTTCCTCAGTTTATTTGTATTACAGAAGTTTTAAATTTCTTTAAGACCCACCTACACATCCTCTCTTAGCTCATTTTCTGCTTTGAGGTTTTATGCCAGTTGAACGGGACTTTATTTTTCCACAGATACTGGTGTTGAGACACAAACATGTTTTACAAACCATTTAAAGTTGATTGTGATAAAAACATATCACATCATGTGCTATAGTTTTGAAAAGTTTCAAGACCAAGTTAAATATCCTTCTCTGTACTCTTTATGGAAAGGCAGAAGTCAAATCCATGTAGTACAGAGTCTTGTTATAAAAGCACAAAACCTGGTATAAAGCTAGTAAACATGGAAACTAATGTTTCTTTACAACAAATGACATTACACATCTTGTACTCGATGGCTTAACCTCGCTGAAATGCATTATGTCCAACACTGAAAATGATGCTGCAGACTCGGACAAAACTCCACAAATCTGTAGGTTTGTCTTCATACAGTCCATGTGCAGTCTTGCCGTTTGACCTCCTGTCAACAGTCTCCGAGTCTTATGAAAAAGAAATGGTGATATCCGCACAAGTCTGCTAAAGTTCATGGACACACACTTCCATGCAGTTACCCTGGTAACAAAAGGCCAAGTACTCAGAGACAAGAAATAAGGCAGGAAGTTGACTCTTTCCATGCAGTAAAGTCAAGCTCTGTACAGTGTGAGAACAGAAGATTCTGGTCTTTTTCTTTAATACTCACATTCTCACATATAGCGACAATGGACCTCTTGTTTTTATAGAATGTAATCTAATTACATTTGTGAAGCTTAATCAAACATACACATGGATGCAACAGAAGTATTAACATTTCCTTTCTCTGAAAAAGGAAACAAAATTAACATGTGGCTATTTCAGTCAAATTATTGTAGAAACAGTCACATCCCTATTTAATAGCAACAATGCAGTAAGGAGGAGCTAAAACTGTGAAGCCAAAAGCACAATTGGCCGACTTTACCAATACAGAAAAGAACTGATACATCTGACAGTTTAAGGAAGCTCTTGAACAAGCAACACAGAGTCGGTTCATCTCATATTATTACTCAACTGTAGCGGAGGCCCATGAAAACCTCTCACATATCTGCTCATCTCCATTCCACTCTCTTTTCTTTTTACCTCCTAATGTGTCTGTCTCACACACACGCACACATGTCAGGCACACACCGACACTTGTCGTTTACTGCTTTCAGACTGGTTTGGTTCAGTTCTGGCTCCTGATTCATTCTGGAGTCTAAAACTTCAGTGATTTCTGACGAACTGTCCCATGTTCACATCAGTTAGGGGTCGCTGTCCAGCAGACAGCAAATGGACACCATGTCCAGCTCCACTTTTGGCCAAACCTTTTCTTTCTTTTTTAATGTCAATTCCTTCCTGCCTTCCATACAAGGATACAGTGTAACCTTTGGTCCACATATCAGGCTAATGTGCAAAATCATGGATGATTCCTGGGGTCAATATACAGCATATGTCGCGTGTCAGCGCTCTAAGGAAGCTGCCCTCTTCAAAAACCAGACACAGACCACACTTTACAGGAGCAGATCCAACTCTCATGGGATCATGTGACCTGGAGTGTTTTGCTTTACACTCCCCCCTTACTTCTTCCTCCACTTCAATCTAAAAATTTTTTATGGCTGAACAAAGTAAGAAAGTGAAAATAGTGTCTGAGGACGCCACAAAGAGAAAGCGGGAAAGGAATCGCTCCACAGGAAAGACACGAGTAGACCTTGACAAAGAATTGGCTGGATGGAGCCTGATGAAAGTGCAGTGTGGATGCAAAACCCACTCTGTGTGCTTCAGTGTTATTAGACTGGTAGGTTTGGTCTTTGCCTGTTGTACAGCAGCATTTATTGAAAACAACAGCAATAATGCCCTAATGAGCTGCGGTGTACAACTGTGTCAAAAAGCAGCAAGCTAAAGCTAATAGGATACAGACCAAAGCTAAGATAACTACATAAAGATTTCTCTAAGTGGCAAAATTTTTTTATCCAATAAATGCATTTCCTGTAATTCATGAAGATATCAAAGAAGTATCAGAACAATTATCTGCTAACTTTGATTGGTTTTATAGTTTTCATACACTGTAATGTGCCACAAGCTAAGGGCTAATGATGACGTTTTAATACAACCAGTAGATAAAATGGATCACTAGAAGCACTCAGGCACATAGATCCACCAGGGCCAAAGGATGATTACTAGATCAGGGATTTGTTTCTTATTTAGTTTTGATTTTTTTAAAGGTTCATTGAAATGTAGTGTGAAGAACCACATTCATGAAGCCTGAAGAATCATTATTTTTTGATGCCCTTTAGGATTCAATTTTTTAGGGCCTGTATTGGCTTTTCTGGTCTGAATGCACTGGCCAGTTCAAAATCAGTTTCAGGATGTGGCCCGGCTGGTGTGAAAGGGCTATTTGTGAGTCTATGTTAATGATCTGGTGTTCAGCGTGCTTGACATTTATTGCTGCAGCTCCATAAACCACAGACGGCACAATATTTTCATAGACATCAGCATCACTGTGCCTTTTTATTCTCATTTCTTTATTGCATTTTCCAGTTGTATTATTTTCCATGTGTTACTAATTACATGTTCAAAATACTGACACCATTTTAAGTTCAGCTGGACTACCAACCAAACAATAATATATTCTGAAAAGGAAATGAAAAGGCAACTAATGTTTAGGGATGGGCATTGATTTTCGAATATTCATTAAATCATAAAAATTCAAAGAGTGATTCATATGCGGACGTAAAAAGAAATATTACAAAGTGGTACCAGCCACCATAATTCATCCAAAAAGGAATAAAAAGCAAAGCTTGGAATCTCATTAAATGTGTGAATATGAAACAAAATTGTCTCAAAGTTCCTCTTTCTCCCTCTTAGCAGCTTCTCTCAGAAAATACAAAAATGGGTGACCTAACCTAAATGGTTTTTGTACCAGGCTGTAAAATGTCTATTTCTGCTTGTCTTTCTTAACATGGGAGTCTTAAGGCCCATTTCTGCTCGACGCAGATGACGGATACGCCGACGCACAGAAAGTTTTATCCATCTTCTGCGTCAATTACGTGCGTATTTGGTGCGTTTTTAGGCGCCTTGCGCATCCAT
>JAVQJG010277595.1:0-10311 GCA_036024015.1 Craterocephalus amniculus
AGTTGTTGTCTATAGTTTTACCGGGTTACTTATTTGGAAAACTAAACACATTAAATTTACGAGCAGTTTAACACGTAGTCTGGTAGACTCTTTCTCACCCAACTGTCAGATATCAGAAGCTACGGAGTTGTAACAAATGCCCGCCCTACTCTGCTTCTGATTGGCTGTAAGATGAGAAACCCTGTGTACTGATAGGCTGATGGTTCCTGTCATTCATATCAGCCTCGGACAGCAGGCAGGTCGCTGTCACACCGCTGAGACAGCGCTGTATGACGAGACAGCACAAACTGATGAACGTAACATGTTTTTATCACTTGATCGCTATGAATAATATCTAGGGACACTTTATTTCACATTATAAACCATTAATTTACTTAATTACGGAAGATTTATTTTCAAAAAGTAGCTTCTTAGGATAATAGCACTTTGTAATTCAGAACCTAGTGTAGGTTGGGCTGGGTCCGGACTGATGTGTCTTGGAGTCCGGATCCGGACCAGGTTCCGGACTTTTATGATCCCTGCTTTAAATATTATCAGTATTATTATGTTTACCTGTTATGATTTTGTCAATATTTAGCTATGCAGCAGCTGTATCAGCCCAAACCGTGAATAACTTATGCTGCGGTCAAATGACTGCTGGCTGCGCTCCTCGGGATGTTTAGAACGCGGAGCTCCTAGTGTTAACTTTAATTTCTTCTTTTCTTGTCAGATAGCCTACTACTCCATATTTTATGTACCTGTTTCTGTATGGAGCCAGGTCATACTGGTATTTGAAGTAGTGTTTGGTTTACTTGACGTTTTTAAATTAGTCGGACCTCAACAACGATACACCTTAATAACAGTCATGAAAATTGCATAAATCTTGCAATTTACTTCATTCATTCCTTATTTTCCCTAAATTGTCAACATAGTGTATGTTCAATGTTAAAATAACTGGGGGCTTGGTGTTTGAAAGATCAGATTTAAGGCAGAAGTAATGCTTGTTTTCTATTCTGGGTTTTTCACCTTCACATTTATATTAAAATGTTTTGGGGATATATAAAGATGGCATTTTACAGTATCTGTTTTTTTTAGAACTAGATAGTGTAAATTTCTTAGGAACGTAACACTCCCTTAAGAGAGAAAATTGCTGTCTAGACATGAAAAAGATACATTATTTATAAGAATAATTAACAAAATACTGTAAGCTTTGTGCTGTGTCAGCATCACACCTTTAGCCCACATTAATTTGCAATGAATTGTGCAAACTGTGTATATGGTTTAAATGCTTGCATATCTCTCAGGAATTTCACTGTACATCCAGGATATAAAAAACAAACCCATTAAATGAAAGTGAATCACTTAATCTAGTGTGTTGTCACTGAGCACAGAGAGGCGTTTAATACAGAATAAAATTCCACACAGGCTTTGTACTGTATATACACAGTTTAGTGACAGTAAAGGAGGTCTAACCCTGAGAGGTACGTCTACAAAGACTTGAGTTGCGATATGAACAAAAGAGCAAGAGACTGAGCAAAACAACAACAACAACAACAAAAAAAAACAACAACAAAAAAGCACAAATAAACATGGTTTGATGAAGAGGTGCCCTTGTTCCTGAACTAACAGAATCCTTTATTGCATTAATCATTACATACATATAAAAACACACACACAGTGTGCTTGGATTAAAAACACTTCTGCAGTCAGAACGACTACACACAAATCATGAATATTACATTAAAAACTTTGCACCGCATTGATTTGAAGGATGATAAGTTCGGCTTTGATATTAAAGCATGAACATGTTCCTTTGAAAGAAATCTTTGATTTACAATAAGTTGCACAACTAAAGAAAACTGTGGAACGATCACTAATCATTTTTATGCTACAATAAACCTCTGCTACTCCTACAGAAGCAGCACATTTATTCATATGTCAAGCTAATTAACACTATTAAATGTCATTCTTCACTGAGCCAGTCCCATGTTTACAGAATCAAAGTCCCTGCAGGTTTCCCCGCCTCCGGACAAAAAACAAAAACACACACAAAAAAAAGCTGCTGTGTTTGATCGATGGGTTCATTTATGGTTTGGTCAGATTCAAAGCAACCTGTTTTCATTTGCATGTTCATTATGTGCCTAAAATGGCCAATTATTCCATCAAAGGCGTGTTCCGAGGACTGGGCCACAGAACCCAAACAATCATATTACAAATTAGCCAATTAAAAATGTTTGATGTCTCTCCTCCTACAGTGCAGAATAAGGAGTTGACAGTGCTGAATAATTTAGTTAATGGTCACTATGCTTCGGAATTAATAACCAAGCTTTATTTTACTAATAAACATTTAAGATCCAAATGTAAGATGTTCTGTATTTGTATGTTTAGATGCAGCAACATTTTCCTGCATGACTGGACAACTTTAACAGTTTCAGTCAGAACTGTAGTTTTCAACTATCAACAGTGCTGGATTAAGGTGGTAATTTGGGGAGTTTTGGAACACAGTTGTTTTAAGTGACATTTTTAAAGTCGTCAAAATCCTGTTGGAGGGGAACAATGTAATGCCTCAGTGGACTGACAAAATCAACAATAAATCCAGTTCAACTGACTGCAGAGTGACACTCTTCTTGTGAAACTGTTGCAATATGTTGTACCATATGTCGAAGTGAAAGGTGTTCTCCAGTTTTTCATCTTCATGTACGGTGTTCTAGCTTCTTCCTGACCTGTTAGATTTTTATTCATGTCATAACTTAACTTTTGCTGTGACTCCTGATTTTTGCCATAGTTCTGGTGAAGTGGTTTTGTTGCTAGTGCGTGCAGATCATCCCCAACATGTGGGGCCATTATTGGCTTCCTAAAGGCTGCAGCATAGGTTAGCCTGTGCATTTAAGTGTATCAACATATATCGTTTATACGGTTTGCTTCAGACAACTTGGATTAAGTTAAATCAACTAACTGTTGAGTGTTTTTCCAAAAAATAAGTTAATTTTACTCTGTATACGTTCAGTAGATGGATGTGGATGAACTTGAAGTAAAATCTCTTCCAAAGGCTAAGGCCTTTCTAAAAAGCATATTTTAATTGAGATTTTATTGCCTTATTGCAAGATTCAAACAAATCAAGCGGACATATCACCCACCCTATCTGGCAGGAGAAAATATAAAGATAAAATGTGCAGAAAAGAAATCAAGTAATTCTGTACATATTTATGTCCATAGGGGAAAATATGTTCAATAAAATAAAGATATACAAAAAAAGGAGAAAAAAAGTACCCAGAAGATCAGTACTGTGCTTACATTTTCTGAAAGTGTCAGGTTAATCATGAGTTTCTAAAAATGTGTATATAAGATTCCACAAATGTTCAATCTTATTTTTAATATACGTCAGTCTCCAGAGCTCTACAGGCCTTCAGTTCCTTTATTCACATTTGAGTAGAAGGCATATCCATACTTTTCCATAACAGTGCAATTATCCTTCTGGCTTTTAAAAGTCCAAAGTCAGTAAGCAACGGCTGCTTTTAAATCACAACTGAGTCTTCAGGGTTATGCCCATTATTTTTATTTTTTATTTTTTTATTTTTCCTTTTCCCCCATTATATATTGGGGGTTATAATGGGTATATTTCCATTAAACAAAGTTTGGCTTCCAGAGGAACTTCCTTTCCACCAAAACTGTTGTTTCTTTACACAACCCCATAAGCAAGGGGTTAACAGTATTAACAGTATTAATCTAAGTAATTTTCCTGTTCACGTCATTATCCTCAAAAGTTTTTATTCCAGTGTTCTGTACCTCAGTCCTCTTTTGTTGCACCTACTTTGACTGCCCTAGATATAAAGCCTTTGAAACTTTGGAAAAACAAAAGTGAGGAGAAGCTGCCAACAGTGTGGTTGTGAGTAACTCATAGATGGAGAGAGGAGTGTTTGGTGGGAGTCGGGTTGACTATGTTGCAGCATTCTGGGTGTTTTCCAATATCAATGCATTGATTTCATTCTATGTTTAGCACAACCCATTGGGCCCACTGATGTGCCAAATGAACTGAATTTTCTCACGATGGACAATATAAAGTGTGGAAAATATCTACTTGGAGGGAGGAAAAAAAGAATAAATGGCTGACTAATAAAAACTAAAGGCCTTGTATTCAAAACGTTGTAGAAAAACCTTTCTCTCTTGTGTTTATGATTTGAAGTTGTTCTAAAGGTTGTTTTTCCTGGTTGGATGCTTATTATCGAACATGATCAAAAACAGGACTTCAGGTGTCAAAGAAAAGGTTCAGATCAAGTGGATTAAACTTTGATTTTAGGCAGGGAAATTTTTATGTCATGAGGCCTTCAGTTCAACTGAGTTTGCCAGGTAGAAGAATGCCTAATCCATACCATAAATCAGAAAATATTTGTGACAAACCTTCAACAAGAAAAACATATATTTTGGACACAGATGAAATACGATCCAGCTGACCCGGATCCCTGCGCTCCTCCCTGCTGATGGTCACTGTAACAAAGAATGAACTTATGAGTAATGGATGCATGTCAAAGGAATGATGGATACCTCTCGTATGTGAAATTGAAGATTTTAGACCCAGCATTTTTGTGTGGTGGAGGGGTTTGGAAACAGAAAGTCCAGTTGTGTTGGATTCTAACCAGGCAACATTTGGAAATGTTATAAGACTCCAAAGATTTGTGTTGGTGCTAAAATGGTGGCAGGTCAATGTTGTGACAAAACATACTTGTTTCCATTCCTCTGTGTGAACCTGAATGTTTTATGGCTCGATCAATAAGGGCTGCAGAGTAGGTTGTATGTGGTGCAGCTGATCTATAGGTGTTCAACTTGTTATGGTTCACAGCTATGAGCTGAGTGGCTGGATAGATGAGAATACAGTCTTTTAACCTGATCCTGACCCCGCTGTGGGATGAGAAGCATAGTACACTCTGATAATCAGTGTTACTGCTGGTCAGTGTAATCAGCAGGTTTTTGCTCAAAGCAGGAGAACAGCAGGTGTGTGTTTATGGTCATTAAAGTCTGTAACATAATACTAGCTGGTATACAGCTGAAGAGATCCCTGTATCTTTCAAAGCAAACTCATTTCTGCCTTAATGACTGCATGAGAAAGTTTTTTTTCATCTTTTTTTAAAGCTGAGATACAATGAGGAGAAATACAACCATTAATACATTTATTCACACCTTTGCAATAAAGAAAAGGCAAATCTTAATACTAATTTGTTAAATTGTAATTTAGCAAAATAAGACATTGTTTTTTTTTTGTATTGAATTGAGAAACTATTAAAGAACAATCAAAAGACATTCCTGGACAAATGAGAGCACTTTGCTGATGAGCAGTGGGCTAAAATACCTGCCAAAATATGCAGAAGTCTGACGGAGAGATCCAGAAAACAGCTGATTGCAGTGGTCACCTCAAAGGATTGTTCAACAAAATATTAGCTTATAAGTGACTGATTCACCAGCCGGGAGATGAAAAAAAAGACTGAGACGTGTTATCAGAGCAGACCTATAGGCTAGCCATTTAACCACAAAAGAAAAAGAGAGCGTTTTGACTGCACATTGAGGTAGGCTTTGTCATATTTTATTTTAAACTGATGCTGGAACTTTTTTTTTTATTTGGCACCGTTAAGTGTAATGAGAAAATATTCCTGCAAATGCAGCGGTTCAGTTCGAGTTTTAAAAAATGCCTGCCAACTTGGTTATACAGCCTAAGAAACGACAATAATTTCCAGTCCTTAATTGGTCCTCTGTTGTGGTCATTTTTCTAACAAATCGCCCTCTGCATGCATCTATCATTTCAAAGTGGTTGTAACCTTAATAAACTATTCTGAGTGGTAGCAGCCTGGTAAACTGAGAGTAAGGCTCACGGGAATTTCAATGCATGCGGGTCGCTTGGACATCTGACTTCAGTGGGAGTTCACATAGTTTTTCCAACTGGAAACTTGAAAAATCCAGCTCCTGAGTACAAATGGAACACATCATTATTGTGTTAAAGCTACAGAAATCGTATCTTAAGTTGGGGGCTGGGGGTCCTGGGAAAGTTTATTCTTCCAAATGGGGGGTATGGCAGAACCAATAACTGAAACTATATCACCTGAAGCCATGGGTGTCCAGCTCTGGTCATAAAGAGCTGCTTACCCATCAATGTTTCTCTGCTCCAACACACCCAACTCAAATTGAGTTTTGCCGAACCTAATAGGCTGTTGGATTAATTTTATTTGAGTCAGGCGTGTTGGAGCAGAGGTATCCTCCCTTTTTGGTACTATACTCGTATATACAACTACACAGTCATTTGGCAGATGCTTTTATCCAAAGTGACTTACAATTGAGAATAACAGTGATGCAAATGCTGGATATAAGGGAGGTAAACTTTCTTGCCCAAGGACACAACAGTTGAGCAGGATTTAAACCCCAAGCTTTGGGTCATTGGACAACTTGCTCTAGCACCAGAGACATTGCTGCCAGTACTAGTATAAAACATGGTATCTTTAATATATTTTTGTTTTGGTATAAGACATTATTTCTTTGCCACAGCAATATGGTCAGGGTGGGCATATTACACACGGTGCAGGGAAACTGAAGTCAGTGTCTTATCGCTACAGTGCACACCCATCCCTAAGCTATCCCAACTTGGGCTTGTCACTAACCATTTGGGACTGAAAACCTCTCTGACTAGATTAAACTAGAAACATTACCAAGATAATATAGTTGAGCAAGATTGGATTTTTTGTCGTAGCATGATTCATAACATTAGAGTCCTCTCATTTTCCTTGCTTCTCCCACTGGGCTTGAGTCTTACCTTATTAAGTGCTTAAATCATCCAGTGACATCATTTATGCCCCCTACACCATTTCAAAAATTTGTTTCAGCGCTTGCCATTAAACCCATACTTAAAAATCTGGCCAAAATGTGAAACCTCTATGGTCCCCATTCTGCAAAAAACACAGGCTTGCAGCATTGTTGATTTGATGCATCTGCCTAGGTGTGTTCAGCCTTTGGGTCACTGTCCTCTATCATGTCATCAGCAAGACCTGCCGCTGACGGAGTAAGCTCTATGTAATCAACTCTACTGGGATCAGATTTGAGAGCAGAGCAAAGCCTCCCAGTTCTCGTTATCTCTTCCTCTCCATTTCATTCCTTATCTGTATTTCTATCGCCATCTACATCCATCTTAAAATTTGGTTGCCTAATATATGTTTTTGTGTAATTTTTTTCGGGACACAAAATTACTGTAAGAAAAAAATTGCTTAATTTTACGATGAAAAAACAAACCCAGACTTACGTCCTTAAATTTTTAAAAAAATGTACATCTTTATGCCTACCGCCTCTCACATATTTAGACGTAATTGGATACTTTAACCTGAGCTCCAGCCTGCCATGTTTCTATAATTCTGGAGAAAGATGGCTGGTACAATTCACAGATTAATGTCTTTGAACAAAAGTAAATAACAGGTTAGGGCACTTATTCTAACAATGATGTTGGATATCTTGGTAAATTTAATAAAGTTTGGAGTCTCCATGATTATAAAGATCCCATTCAAGGTAAGAGTGGAGGAGTGGGGAGTAATACATCAAAGATGCAGACATGAGGAAGAGCTCTGGTCTTGATGAAAGATGGGAGGAAGAGAATTACAACCACATTCAAGGAGGAAGCAGCGGTGACAGAGACTGAATGTTGTGAGTGAATCTGTTGTAGAGAGTTACCAGATGGTATGACAAATAAGGTACCATAAAACAGTATAAAAAACATTTATTTATTCATTTTTGTTAAATAGTTTTTCTTATTAAATATCTGCAGTATTTAACTAAATCACAGAAGAAAAGGCCGTTCATGTGGTTCAGTGTTGCTCTATCTCTGATGGTTATTGGACTGTACTTGTATGGCACTTTTCTAGTCCTGTTGACACTCATTGTGCTTCAACACTAAATGCTATATTCACCTATTTACATAGACACTCATACAGTACTTCTATTTTACGTGCTTTAATCTATCATTCATATTCATGCCCGACAGCCACATCTGAGTGGGAAATGTGAGCTTTAGTGTCTTGCCCAAGGACACTTCGGCATGTAGTAAGGGGAACCCTGGAATCAGTTTCGTGGACAAACTTTTTTCTCCTGAACTACAGGCGGCCAACTTTGAGGCTACAGGTGTACAGTTGCGTTTCAACTGCAGTTTGTGAAGTCAAACATTTATTTTAATATTTATTTACTTCTTTTTTTATATTTAACAATGCTCTGTGGAACATGTGAACATTTTTGTTGAATCTCTGAAAAATCTGTATGATTATGTCTCTGCCTCAGGTTAGTTCTGAGTGTTTTGTATTCACATTATCGGGGCGGCAGCGTCACTGCATAGGTATCCATTTCAGATTCAGTCAGGTATTGTTGCAGTGACACCTCTAGTTGCTCTAAAAGATTGCAATCAGTGACCCCTGATTTGGGTAGCTCAGTTGTCATGCTGTGCTTACTTGATGTATTGTGAGTTGTGGCAGTAGCCAGGGCCCTGGAGACGAAGATGGAAAAGCTGAAGGGCCCGGCAGGGGGGAAGATGCAGTCATGCAGAGATGGGACAGCTTCAGCAGGGTTGACTTCAGCCATTCTGCTGAGCTAACTTTTTCTCTATATAAATAAAACAGTAGTGCTTTCAAAGTGGTTTCAAAGTAGATTGTGGTTGCAGGCAGTGGGGAGGGGGGTTTGTGCACTATTTAGACTCGGTGAACATAAGGTGGGAGGTTTTTATTTTTCTGTTTTTTTCTTCCCCCCGATTATTCTTTTATTGAGGGTTGGTGTTCTTTTTTAGATTTTCAGCGTTGTTACAAAACTGACAGGCAGGAAAATGACTAGTCATTTGAGCAGTAAACAGTATTTTTTTTGTTTTCTTAACATTTTTTTGTAGCTAAAACTCAAGTGCAAGTAAGTTTATAGTAATTGCTGCTCTGTATCATTTGGTACAATGTGCATCGCTATACTGTATATCCACTACAGGGTTTGCTTTCACTACAGCTTTGAAAGCAAGGTTGTAATTTTTTATCATATTCAATATCTGCCTCCAGACAGTCCCTTCCAGTCATTTGCATTGACTACACCCACACCAATGCCACAGAGGACTGTGATTGGACTGGCATCATAGTTGACTGTGGGACTGGCAGTGGAATCACAGTCCACTGAATTAAATCAAAAAATCATGGACTGGATGGGATCACCCCTAAAATATATATAAATTAAAGTTTAATGTTTAAGATACTCTAATAAATGTGTGTTATATATGATTTCTGTAGGTTTTCTTTTAAAGTGCGGGGGAGGGGTTTTGCGGAAAAATTCCAGGCACCGTCATGATATCATTTCACTCAGATTGTTTTTATTTTAGCGTTAAAAGTACACTTACACAAATTATGTAAGGTATGCATGCTACAAGAAAAAAAGGAAAACTAGATGTTCTGACAAGGACACAAAAAGACTTGAACTCATTTTACATTTGTTTTCTTTACACTGCTGAGTGTGTTACCCCCAAAACCCACCGCAAGCTCCTGGCACCATCTCCCACCACCAGCGCAGTGACTTTGCCGCAGCTCGGACTCATCACAGAAGAATTGCAACATTGCTCGGAGTACCTCATGTTTTTAGCTTCCCCCGGAGTTCCCCCAGCCTATATTTATTAATATAATCACCTCACTACATGCTGCTGCAGCACCGGCTCCTGTCAGATTTATTTTCAGATGCCACTCTGCTGGTGAATCCCTTGCTGTGTGACATCATTCAGATATCGGAGATCCGAAAATATGATGCCAACAAGACCTCTTTCACTATAAACATAATTTCATAGATTACATTATTTATCAAAACAAGGCTGAAAGTTCTAACTGGGAGCGAGAATGTTCCTCAGCACATGGCACATTTACATGAGAACACGGCCAGGGGACTGAATGTTTCACAGTAAAAGTCTACACATAGTGTTTTATTGTTGAAATCGACTGGATCCACTTTGTTGATCCGATCTGCTCTAAATTGACGAGGAATCCAAGTGGCAAGTGGCAAAAATAGAACAGCCGCATATTTTATGCCCCTGCGCTTCGAGCCTGCGCCGCTTCAGAGTGTGGTGGGTTTTGGGGGTTACACAGCTAACCCTAACCCTAACAAACAACATTGTCTCACTTGTACTATAGACTACCTTCATGTTTGATGTCATGAACACTTTAACCCTTTCTGGCCGAGATCGCCCTTATAAGGGTTTTTTGACTGTTACTTGTGAACAGCAGTCATAAATTATGCATTAATGACGGAGAATATAGTCATGCTGCATACCATCAGAAGCTAGGCTACAAGCCAGCATAAACC
>JAVQJG010277625.1:0-11205 GCA_036024015.1 Craterocephalus amniculus
GTGTAACTGATAAAATAATAAGCTTGGGTGATATTTAATCATTTAATTCCAAAACCAGCTTCACTGTTCGGTTTAAGAGCTTGTTTGCAGGTATTTGCTTCTATTTAATCGCTTAGGTAGGGGGGCCTGTTAGTTGTTGAGACATGGTTTATAGTAATGTCCTGCTTCATACTGTAACAAAGAATCTTTTTTTTGTTGGTATTAATGTGAGGACTTCATAGTGAAGTTGTGTTAATATATGCAGTAAATCGTTTTGCATGGCTTTAATGTATTCCTGGAGCGTGAAATGTAACTAAGCTGGCCACAAATGTGGTACCATACTTCTGTGTCATAAAATCAATCCTTAGGATGTAGAATATAAAAGCTTTTATATTCTTTTTGTTTTATATTAGCTTTGATGAGCTGCTTTATATGAATTAAGCCATGTTCCTCTCTTTAGCAAAGAAATCTGCGATGCTGAAATTGGGGGCAGTATTCTGATGTGTCCTCTCTGTGATAAGAAGTGCCCCTTCTGGAAACTTAACTCCACATGTCTCTCATCATGGGTAATTACATTTCTTTTTATAATTAAAACACAGAAACCAAAGAGATGTCCGTGTAGTGCAAAAGTACGATTTAGCATTATGAGGAATTACATAAAACAGAAGTTAAAAATGGGATGATAATTAAAGTCTACACTTGCCAGCCACTTTATTAGGTACATATATTTAATTGCTTGTTATTGGCCAGTGACAACAACTCAATGTATTCAGATATAAAAACATGATTAAGCACCAGAATGATGACATAAAGGGATTCAGAGAATTTTGAATGTTGCATGGTTGTTGGTGACGATGGGCGGATCCAGGTGTTTCAGAAACTGCTTTTCTACTAGCATTTTCACACACAACTATCGCAGCGAATGGTCTGAAAAAGAGAAAATATCCAGTGAGTCACAGTTGTCTGGGTTGTTGACATCAGAGGAGACTGGGCAGACTGGTTGGAGATAATAGAAATTAAACAGTAACTCATATAACTCCTGGTTACAACCGAGTTATGCTGAACCATCTGACAAACACACAATATGTTAAGACTAGAAGCATAAGGGCTATAGCAATAGAAGAAGACCACAGTAGAGAAGAAGACCATACCAGGTGCTGTACTTATCAGCTAGAACAGGAAACTGAGGGTAAAGTTCACCCTGGACAACAGAAGACTGAGAGATGTTGCCTGGTCTGATGAGTCTCCATTTCAGTTGTGACATTCAGATGGTTCGGTTTGGGTTTAGCTAAAGCAGCATGTAGCATTGATCCCTATGTTAACTGAATGGTGGACTCCTCGCTCCGTGGTAAAGGACAGGAAAAAATCCAGTTTATCAGCAGGCCGGCCCAAAAAATTGACCAAAGGCACTCTGGAGAAAAAACATTTTTAAAAGCCTTTATTGATCATGGCAAAGCAGTGTAGTTTTCAAGTAATCAAGGACTGTCTTGGGCGAGTCTATTGGAAACAGCTCTGTTCCTGGTGAACGTTTTTTTGGGCATATTTTTTAACATGGCAGTGAACAACACATTCTTCCTTACAAATGAAGAAGGCAAAAATATAGTTGTACAAGAGTCTCTACTAGATTAACCAACTATGGATCAAACAACATAGATCAAAACTCTGTATCATAAACTGAAAAAGTGGGTTTTCACTGCTTTGCCATGATCAATAAAGGCTTTTAAAAATATATTTTTCTCCAGAGTACTTTTGGTCAATTTTTTTGGTGGGCCTGCTGACAAACTGGATTTTTGCTTGTCCTTTACCACGGAGCGAGGAGTCCACCATTCAGTCAATATAGATATCAACACACCCCAGCATCAAAAGAGCACCTGAACGAACCACAGACGGAGACCCAGTAGCGCTTCCCAACAAGTGTTTTTCATGTAGCATTGATCCGTCTGGCCTTGTATAGAGGGTTCAGGCTGCTGCTGGTGGTTTAATGGTGTGGGGGACATTTTCTTGGCACACTTTGGGCCTCTTAGTAATAATTAAACATCATTAAATTCCACAGTCCACCTGATTGCTGACCATGTCCATGTCTTTATGACCACTTTGTACCTATTGTTTGATGGCTACTTCCAGCAGGATAATGCAGATTTCAAATCAAATAAGTTCAAATCATCTTAAACTGATCTCTACAACATGAAAACTCAATGTCATTCAGTGGTTACCATTGCCACCAGATCTCAGTCCTAAATATCACCTTTGGGATGTGGTGGAACAGGAGATTTACTTTATGGATATGTAGCCAATGAGTGACGCCTCTTTGAATGTATGCCATAAAGAATTAAGCCAGTTCCACAAAAGTGGGCTTCAACCTGTACCAGCAAAGTGTACCTAATAAGGTAGCTGGTGAGTGTAAATTTAACTGTGAAAAGTATTTTAAAAAAGGCTAATTTCAAATCATTGCCAGTACGAATTTTAAAAACAAAAAATAATTACCAAATTTTTTATCGTCCAAAGAAATCCCATGCTAGAACTTCATATAACATTTTAGGTTAAACTTCAAAGATAAGATGGTAAATGCAATAAAACATGTTCAATCAAAAAAGCATAAATATTTCTCAGTTTCATTATTTAAGATGTTGTCTTTTGACTAATTGTATTTTGATATATGGTTCAGGGAATTTTTAATCATTGCACTAATTGCATCCAGATTTTTGTTAGGAAACAGACTTTTATGTGTTTGGTTATATGTATGTCTAAAAACAAAGTCAAATGAACATATTAGAACAATAAAGACTTTTAATTCAAGAATATTCGCTGATTAAACACACAGAGATAAATCACAGCCGGCTTAGTAACAGACATGTCCCCCTGGTTGTACCCAGCATGCTGCTTCCTCTCATTCTTCGTGGAACTTAGCACTTTCCATATTCTCTCTTCCAGCAATCCCATCTGTTTGATAATGAGGGGACGGTATTCTTCGCCCTATTTATGGGGATTTGGGGTGAGTGTCAGTCTCTGCTGCTCTTCCCGTGACCCCCGCCTGTGGGACAGATTTTCACAGTTGAACCTTTTCATACTGAAGTGCTCACCTTTATCCAAACTGCTTAAGCCCTAAAATGTTGTCATGGACCAGCAGTAGGACAGACTGCCAACACATTTTAGGCCAAAACTGAGTCATGGCACAGCGGAACCATGTTACTCTTCAGATAGTGGAAGTCCACACAAAAAAAACTCTTGCATAGACACACATTATGAAATAAATGTATTTTTCGTGACATTCCTCTGTAACTGTTTGACAGTAACTCTGTTTTTGGAGTTCTGGAAGCGCCGACAGGCTCGGCTGGAGTACGAGTGGGATTTAGTGGATTTTGAGGAGGAGCAACAACAGCTTCAAATCCGCCCAGAGTTTGAGATCAGATGCACAAACAGGAGACTGAACAAGATCACACAGGTGCTTTACAGCCTGCATTTAATCGTGAACTTTACTGTAAACTCTGTATTTTATCAACCAAGATGGTAACCGATGTAAAAATCAGTAAATAACGATTCATCTTCCAGGAAATGGAGCCATATCTCCCCGTCACCAGCAAGTGTGCCCGCTTCTGCCTATCCTCAGCCACGGTTTTATTCTGGGTAACTAAAAAGCTTAGTTGTGTGCATCTACTTGCTGAGACATTATCTGTCTGTAGCTTTACACTTTGCTCCTTTGTGCTCTCCACAGATTTCTCTAATCGTGGCCTGTATTATTGGGGTGATAGTTTACAGGTTGGCTGCATATGCAGCCTTTGCAAGTATCATCAAAGACCCCTTCAGAAAGATCCAGGTGGTGGGAAGATTCATCACACCACAGCTGGCCACTTCCGTCACTGCTTCCTGCATCAACTTCGTCATCATCATGATCCTAAACTTCTTTTATGAGAGGGTGGCCATCTGGATCACTGATATGGGTGAAGAGATTTTAAAAGTCAAACACAAAATTAAGATTTCACATTTATCTTTTAGGTGTTGGTTGTAACATGAAGCAACCGGCAACATTTCTCTCCTGCAGAAATCCCAAAAACCCACCTCGAGTACGAGAATCGGCTGACGATGAAGATGTTTCTGTTCCAGTTTGTCAACTATTACTCCTCCTGCTTCTATGTGGCCTTCTTCAAAGGCAAATTTGTGGGGTATCCTAAGGAATATTCATACATGTTCGGCAAATGGAGGAACGAGGAGGTGAGTTTTAGAATATTTGATTGTATTGTACGTTTTTTAGGTGACTGTCTACAAAAAAATAATGCAGCTGAAAATCAAATGTCTGATTAAACCCCCCCCCCCCCCCCCCCTTTTTTTTTTTTTACACTGGTTAAAAAACCCGCTAACACTTGCCAATGTTTGGCTTTTAAATGCAACAAGAAAATATCAACATCTACTGTTAACTGTGCAGTACTTTTAGTACTTAGCAGTGATGGGAGCACAATACCTGGCTGTGCGTGTTTGGCTTCATGTATGGTGTTGTAGCCGGTGGGCACAGCTCAGTTTTTCATTCCACCCCATTTGAGACTGGAATGTCTTAAAATGATTCCAGAGACTCTGACAAAAAGAAAAGATTCATCCATTTTCACATGATTTAAAATCTGATGCAGGAATTACTTTAAAGTCAATTGTGTTCCTGTTGTAGTGTGACCCTGGAGGCTGTCTGATTGAGCTTACCACACAACTGGTGATTGTCATGGCTGGGAAGCAGTTATGGGGAAACATTCAGGAGGCTCTGCTGCCGTGAGTCCATTGAATCTCAGCTCCTATTCTCCTCGCATCCTTGTCTTGGAGCTTTTTTTAAAATCATTGTATGAAAACTTCAGAAAAAAAAAGTTGTAACTGACAGAATAACCAGGTCACTGCATATCTGGAATCAGTATGTGGAAGATTTACACGTTGAGATTGTCAGTTCAGCGTATAATTTGTTACCGTGGGCTTTTTTCGGTAGGTTGATGCGTAACTGGTGGAGTAGCAGAGGCGGGCGACACAATCCTGAGAACCATTACAGCCGCTGGGAGCAGGACAACATCCTGCTGAACTTCAGCCAGCTGGGCTTGTTCTATGAATACCTGGAGATGGGTGAGAAACTGGCTCTGCTGTTTTGAATGACAGGTTTTACAATTCTTCTAGCTGGTTAGGAAATATCATCTAATGAGCCTTTTAGATTCCCAGCATTTCTCATTTTGTCTTTTTTTTAATTCCTGCCTGTGACTGGATGTTCTTTATGTCACTTCAGTGATTCAGTTCGGATTCATCACTCTGTTCGTGGCCTCCTTCCCCTTGGCTCCCCTCCTGGCTCTGTTCAACAACATCCTTGAAATCCGAGTTGATGCTTGGAAGTTCACCACCCAGTTCAGGCGACCAGTGGCATCCAAGGCCCGAAACATTGGAGCTTGGCAGGAGATCCTCAACGCCGTGGCCATTTTATCCGTTGTTACCAACGTGAGCATTTCTTCTTTATAAATGTTAAATAAGCAAAATAACAAGTTACTGTATGACTGTACGTGATGGTACATTTCTGTGTAATGAGTCTGGACTTGTGCATTAATCACATCAGAATTCAAATTCTGAATGAATTATGCATCAAACTATCAGTTTTAAAAGCATTTTTACTTGACAGCTAAACATTTTATTCATAATTATTTATTTATTTTTTCCCCCATAGGCTTTTATCATGGCCTTCACTTCAGACATGATACCCCGTATGGTGTATCTGTATGCCTACAGTAATGAGGCCAGCATGAGGGGTTATGTGAACAACAGCCTGTCAATATACAACATTTCGGAAATACTACCAGAGAACAGGCCAGAGGACAGCTGGTCCGATAACTCCACCACTTGCAGGTATGATAGCATATAAGGGGCAAATACAACACCCTAACCCTAACCCTAGCAGTAACCCTAACCCTAGCTCAATCATTTTACTGCAAGGTTTGATGTTTTGCACCACCTGTAGACCAAAGCAAAGTTTGCTCCAAGTAGAATTGTTGCCCTTCTAGTTCTCGCAGTGCTCTCCACTTTGGAAATACAAGGCCAGTGTAATGTCTGTTTCTTTATTCTTTGCCAACAACCTTTGTGTGTTTTAGAAGTAATATGGGACACTGTCATGTTCAGGTGACCTTTTCATTCTTTTCTCCACCATTTTGCCCCAAAATAAGCACAGTCATTACGAATTTGCTGTCGCGTTTTATAGGGAGGGAGGGCCGAGGGCTCAGAGAGGAAGCAGGAGCTGAAGAGTCATTTGAACGTACATGAATATGCGGTCAGAGCAGCTGGTAAACCTGAGCCTGGAGCTTAACACAGAGATGTGTGACGTCACGCTGTACCCCAGATGAAATTACACCTCGAGGTCCTCATACATTGTATTCAGTTTTCAATTACTTCAATTTAGAAATGATCAATTTCCGATTATTGACTTTTTAGAGTCTTTTTTCTGCATGTAGCTCAAGCTTGTTTATTCTTTTAGCAACTTTATAGCAGCACTAATCAATTCTTTCTGTTAGCATCTGTTTAAATTACTGTAGCTAAGGGGCTAAACATTAAGTATACCCGACAGTTTTTCTTTTATTGTGAAATATGTCATTATGGGAGGGAAAGATGGTAGGAGTGTTCATAAAGACTTACATTAAGATAGAAGAATCAAACTGCATTCATACTGAACTTTGTCTTTCTCCTAAACAAAGATACCATTATTCGACAGGACCCATTCTCAGAAAACTCTGTGGTTCTGCTCAGTTTTGTGGAAAGTTTCTGCAACTCTCAGCTTATTGGGGTTTATGATGTGCAACATTACACCCATGATTTAGGCACTGAGGTTGAATTGTTTTCATTCCAGCTGTAGGAAGCAGCTGTTTATAATGAAATGCTTCTATAGACAAATGTTTGATCATTAGTTTTTACTTTAGGAGTTCATGAAAATGTAACGAAAGCCAAAAATACAAGGACTGGACCCTATCCCAGCTGCTGCTGGGTAAAAAGCAGGGTACATGCTAGTAACCAGTCCATCTCAGAGTCAAATATAAAATGTTATTGATTGTCATTTTGCAGATACCGGGACTACCGTTACCCTCCAGGTCACCAGAGGGAATACAAACACACCATGCAGTTCTGGCACATCTTGGCAGCCAAAATGGCCTTCATCATCACCATGGAAGTAAGACAGTCAGCCTTTGTCCAGCTTCTCACTCAAAGAATAAATGTTCATGATTAATCTGGAAATTGTTCATTATATCTCCACCATTTGATTATTCTCCCTGTGCAGCATGTTGTCTTTGTGGTGAAGTTCTTCGTGGCTTGGTTGATCCCAGATGTACCGTCGGATGTCAAGGCCCGGATCAAACGGGAACGCTACCTGATACAAGAGTACCTGCATAACTACGAGGTGGAGAAGCTTAAGCTCCAGCTGAGTGCCAGTTTCATCACAGAGCCACCATCAGAAGCTTCTGTGACACCCGACAAACATGAAATACTGTCTGAGTGCCTGTAGCATACTGAGGACATTGTAAGGGCTTCAGGCTTACAGATAAAAACACTATTTCTTCTCAGTTGAACAGATGCTACTGCTTGCCAAGATGTGCTCCTATATTAGGATCTATCTATATAGAGACATCAGAAAATTGTAAACGCACCATACATTTTTTTTAATTTTGCTAAAAAAAAAAAAAGATAGAAATCTGTTCTGTGAAAATGCTAGAAAATGTCGGAGTAGAAAGCAAACTGCACCTACAACTTCTACTCTTATCCCATATAATAACCTTTGAGTGTGCCGATAGAGTTGCATTGTACGATGCTGTCATGTGAACTTCATAGTAATGATCCTCCAGAAGAGTTGATTATTATATAAGTAATAAAGTTGCTGAATGCTAAGAATATATGATACAGGGCTGACCTATTTATTGAAGAAGATATATCAGTTATGAAAATGTGATCAAAAATTCAACTAACAACTAAAAAGGTTGAAAACATTCAGATACAAAAGTTGATATAAGTTGAAACAGAAGGGGCGTATTGTTGAACACGTGCACTCAGTTTTTCTGATTTATAGCTGGGCTATAAGATATGGTGTTGTATGGTATTTGAGTGTATTTTGTTTTGGGAAAAGCTTTCAGAAACTGTGCATTTGAAAACCCCAAGTACCTCCTTCACACTGCTGTACAATTACAGCCATCAGCGGTGTGGGCTTACTCTATTCATTCCAGCCTGTGTTCGGCAGCTGCAGGCTCAAATAAACATCTTCCACATATGATGCCACCCTGCTGCGGGACCAATTCTAAAACTTCTACCAAAAGAGAAGAATACATGAAGAAAATGTTGGCGGATCTGCGCAGATCTTGTGTTTCACGCAATTGCTTTTTGTGGATGGGTTTAGGTTGAACATGTGGCTTTACTTGGTAAGTGCACAGTTTGGCATATCTTGGTTTTCAGATTATTCTGGAGAGAAAAATGACTGTGACCTTAATTTAAGAGATAAACGGAAAGGAAACTTTAGCTTTTATGGGGTTACTTGCAACATGATTAAGCTGATATCTAAGGGTTGCTGTAGTTATTAAGAATATTATTTTTAACTTTGTAGAGCAATTAATTTATTGATCCACTTCTGTTCTGTATTGTAAATCTTTCACATTTGAAGCTTCTCCACAATCCTAATTTTTGAAATCTTTCTTACTGATTAATTTGCAAGATGTGATTTGTTTTTTTGTCTTCTCCATCACTATATAAAATCCTCCTAAACCAATAGAAGTTGACAGCTTTTCAAATATATTTCAGTAACAAAAGGGGCAAGGAATTAAAACAATGAGATACTTCTATAGATTTTTCAGTAAGTATAAGGATTACTCATGAAATATAGTTTATTTTTGCTCTCTGGAAGTATTTAGATTCCTGTTAATATGCTCAAACCTTTGGATGTTTTGTGAAGTAAATTATTCCGTCATTATTCGAGTTATCAGCAGGATATTTGTGGCAATCAAAACCTAAACCCAACACTCTCAGGATGAAATATCAAATGTTTGTCGACCATCACTTCTTGCACACGTTAGACGTGTTCAGGCAGTTCAATCCCGTACGGTGCATTATGACTTTCCATCAAACAAAATGCCTTAAACATCTGTGCTTACCCGTTTTTGTCTGTTTTTGTAAAGAGATTTTCATTATATGAAATCAAACGTGTTTCATATTATTTGTTGCTGCTGTTTGTCAGTTTTTTGTGCATGAATTTTTCATATTTTGTTACATTCTAAACTCATTGTAACGGGAACTTTTAAACTCATAATATTCACAATAAACAAAGAAGAAACGATTATTTGTTTCATTTTAAGTTTTGTGTGTGTGTGTGTGTGTTTCCTGTTTTTGGCCTTTAATCTCCCAAATCTGGCAGGCTGTGTGAAATGCAATAAAAGAAAATCATTGACAAATCATTTAGCGCATATACATTACCATATTTTCAAGTGACCAAAGCCATCACATGGTCCTTTATGTGTTTAGCTTTTCAAAAAATGCATCTGAAATTTACAAGTCGAATTTGAAATAATAAAACCTGTATATTTTAGCTCCACCTTATTCCACCTTAAGTAAGCTCCAGCCCAGAGAAGGTGGCAGAGTTCAAGGATTTTGTTGTTTCATGGTAGTTTAAACTCATTAATGGATGAGGCCTTATTCTTTGAACATACAGCTTTCATCAATGATCCATGCAAAAACCACTTCTCAACTTTTGTAAGTTTGGTACCACTGAAATTTGAATATGTGTGTCCAAAGTTTGGACTGGTAAACTGATGGAGATATCCAGGATCTGAGTAAATCGAAGGTAAATGCAAGACAGGTAAAGGTCTTCCTGATGTGGACAAGAAAAAGATTTACCTAAAGATTTTCACAGAACACAACACTGATTTGACTGAATAATACTGCCTGAAAGCAGACAGCCTGATGCCAACTGGAGAGCAGAGCCACGCTTAACAACAGGAGACAATCAGTCGCAGGTGTGTTGAACAACATAAAAACACACAGCTCCTAACTGCTGCTTTTATTCCTGCTCTTATAAAATATTTTGCCAATATCAAATTCACAACAAACATGTTTTTAAATAGAAAAACACACAAACAATAACTTCAGCATCTTGCACACTATATGTCAGCTTTGTATGTAAGTAAAGCATTCCCACTCATTTTCAATCATTAATGAGTAATGTGGACATTTTTCTACAGTAGGAAAGGTCTGCTGCTTTCAAGTTGCCTTTACTATTGGGCTGGTTAAGTTAAAGTTAAAGTATGAATCTGTGGCACACTTAGATTGAACTAATGATTCTCACTGTCAAACACCAGTAATTACTGATTAGGACAATATTCAAATGCTTCTGGCCCCTTTTTACATCACATAGATATGGCAGAATGGAATATGTTACTGTAAAACACAGCGTTCATTCTCAGCTGGGCAGGTTAATAAAAACATGTCAGCAACTAAGATTTTGCCATTTTTCAGGCCCAACAACACTGTTGTAGGATTATGTAGGAATCTAAGATTTCAAGATTTTAACTGTTTTTGGAAACTGGACTGCATGTAACAATATTAAACTTTAACTATCCCATCTAGCAGTCATTTGTCAAACTCAAACTTTGAATCAACTAAAACAACTTTTATCCTTCAATCAGGCATCTTATGAAAGTGAATCATACTGTACAGTGGTGCTCAAACATCAGCTACTACTAAACATCATTTTATAAAAAGGAGAAGTTGCCATCAAGAGGTGAATTTAAAAATATATTTTAAATTCAACAAAAAATAAATATTAAATTTTATTTTACTGTAATCAAAACTATTTATCAGTCGATAAGGTCACTGACTGCTACTTAGCCACATCAGCTGCCATGAAGTCTTGGAGATGTGTGCATGTGGTTGGGCGAATGATTAGTGTGGGCATTTTCTTAACTTACTGGTTTAACTGTTCCCTGGAGAAATGCTGTTTAATTTTGCCTAACTGACAATAAGGCTTGATTTGATTTGAAAAGTGATTAAAAGTAAGAAAAAAAAATATGTGTCAGAATTTTTCTTACAACCACCAGGTGGTGTCCAATACCCACAAATGACAAGAAAAGCAACGATTGCTGTTTAATTTTGCCTAAATGACAATAAGGCTTGATTTGATTTGAAAAGTGATTAAAAGTAAGAAAAAAAAATATGTGTCAGAATTTTTCTTACAACCACCAGGTGGTGTCCAATACC
>JAVQJG010277651.1:0-12515 GCA_036024015.1 Craterocephalus amniculus
TCCACCTCGTCCACGTCGCTTTTTTCCTCTTCCACAGACGGTAGCCACTTGCTGCTACCTGCCACTGCAGACAGGCTGCTGCTGCTCTAAGAAGTTGCATCAAAATAAAAATGGCTTGCATTAAAATGTTTGTTTTCGATCATAACGATGATTAATTAGAATAAGCTGCGGTTCTTAGCTCAGCTCATGTTGTATTGCACAAGCACACCCCATCTTGAACTAGTCATATTTGCATTAGTTTTATAAAAATATATAATTATACAGTTTTTAGGCCTACATAATTTTAAACATCCTCTCTGTTTAAAATTAATAAATAAAGTAAAACTATATGAGGCAAAGAGGAGTTTTCCCTTTTTATCAAAAAAAAGAGGGGCGTGGTTTTTCGGTTGGGGATGAGGTAGAGAGGCATTGATTGACAGGCTTTGTTTTGGTTTGAGACACCTCCACAGTACGCCACCTAACGGTGAAAAAAAAATCGCTTTTAGCTCCTTTAAGTAAAAAGTAAGGTTGCAGCACATTTTAGAAAACAAATGAGAAAAGTGAACAATTTTGAAGAGAAAAATGTGTACTTAATTAACTAAATTGAACTGAATTAAATGTGCATAGAAAGGGGCTTCTGTTGTGTTATTCAGTGCTTTTTAAATGTTAAAATCACCTGCAGTCATGATAAATTTGCAGCAGTATGACAACAGGGTGTGAGTTGCAAATTCTGTTTTTCAGGCCTTTTCGCATGCAGAGTGAAATCATCTCATTATACACATATGCGCTGTCACACAGATTACACGTTGCTCTCATAAACAAGATTCTAATCTGAAGTGTGCCCCCTTATACCAGAGAACAGGAGATTAGAAGCTCACAGATGCCTCCATTTTTCCCAACGTGCAGCAGCTCCTGTCATATGTGATGGCTTTTCATGATTGGATTTTGTTCTCTTACAGTTCTGTCCTCAGGATAGATACTCGAACAGCAGCTGGTACTGTTCATGATATAATTTGTCCGTTTATGTTTATGCACACTTAGGCTTAACATTTGTCTTTTTTCCCTTGCTGTTATTTTATAGATATGACCCCTACAGCAAAGTCTTCTCCAGGGAGTATTACGACCACGAGGCCATGCGTGATTTAAGGCTGAAGGCTATTGACAAGGCTCGGCTGGCCAGTAAATGGGGCCTGATCTTGGGCACGCTAGGTCGGCAGGGCAGCCCAAAAGTCCTAGAGGTGAGTTTGCCTCCTCATTTCAGCAGTCTGCCTGTCCTGAGGCCATTTGTGTCATGCTTGTAGTAGTTCTTCATTGTGAGTTTCTGATTCAGTGAAATGTAGCTCTAACAGGACAAGCAGTCTCTACACTGAGAGCTTGTTATTTCACATTTAGGATGATGCAGCCAAATATCCCTAGAAAGGCTTATCTTTGATCTTGTTTTGGAAGGTTGCAAGGGATTTTGAGCAATTTCTTTTATCACTTTATTAACACGAGTCAGAATAACCAACCATAGAAAGATATTCCCGAGTATAAAAGATACAGCAAAAAATCTAGGCTGTCCACAATCCGCGGCATCAACGGTTATGGGTTACGGTATCTCTGCCCATCACTTAAATGCTAGATGTAAAAGATTTAAAACCACATGCTCACTGTTACATCAGCCAGTACACTCTCCGGCTTATACTGGAGCTCTCCTCTTGTTTGTTAAACCAAGATTTGGCACTGATGTGAAAATGTCCACAGCAGACCTGAAAGAAAAGTTTCTTTTAGGGTGGCAGGAGAGGATGGATTTAAAAGGAGGATTTGAATAATAACTCTCCAGCTCTCTCAATGCGATCTGTTGAGATTAAGAAGTGTGGGTGTCAGATAACCTTACAAGTGAGGGGACAGAACTATCTAAGATAAGAGCACTGTCATAGAAAAGTCTTATAATCCTCAGAAGGACAGTGGATATCAGCAGTACGCTTACCTTTATCTCACCAAAGGAACTTTATTGGGATTTTTTTCACTCCGTTTGGTTGCTGTCTGCATTCATAACACCGCAGTCCACTGCCTACAACTTCAAAGGCCAGATCAGCAAGGGAGAAGAGTTCCCTGCAACTTGTTAAATAGATTCATTTATTGATATGTGAAGCATGTTGTCAGGGCCTGTACTCAAGGGATCAAAGATCCAACTCACCTTGAGGACAAAAAGTTTGACAAAAAAGCTTCATCTGCGCTTATTTATTTGTCTGCTGCAGTGCGACATGGAAGACGACGCGGTCAATCTTGGTGTTTTAAAATTCTTCCTGTGAAATCTGCACAATGTAGAGGGGTCACTGACAATGAAATGTCTCTGTGATGGGACATCGTTCCAAGAAAAGGATGGAACATTGTGCTGTAAATGCAGTGAAAGTTGCAACATTTTGTAATAATGTAGAGAATCAATGCACTGAGGCTCTGCACGATGATCCTCTGATGGGCAGCAGCTGGGTAAACCACTAAGTAGAAACCCGCACTATGTTTTCTGGCTTTTCATGTTTCCAAAATATGTTAATTAAAAAGCAAAGGATTTAGGTTATTTTTTTCATTGAGCAAACTTGTGCGTGCTTTAAAAACCAAGTACTTCCCCGCTACCTTCAAAGTTCAGCCACACGATTTAATATCTCTGCTAAACTTTAGATGAACTTTACTTTTGTACTTTGCTTTTTTCGGAAGCATAATTGTCTCTAAATTTTCCTTATTTGAAGAAATGCTCACCAGACCACAGAGTAAAAAGCCTTTTGTTTGTCTTGTTAGATAGTTGGATTCTTACAAGAAGCACAAAACTTTTGACCCGTCTTTATCGGTATTACTTTTGTTGATCTGATTGCTCAAAGTTCACTTGTGATGGTGCGATGAAAGATTTTTCACCAGATCTACTAGTTTGCTGCCGTCCAGCAGCATCTTGGCTGATAAGACTGTAAAGTCCAGCACACAAAGTAGCTGTCTGCTCCTGAGTTTCCTGTGATTGCCAAGGTCATCATGTTAATGCTTTACTGTAGCAGCATAAAGACCGTAGGTTACTGGAAGGAGTGCGGGCAGATTACATATCCCAGCTGTCTTACAATACATGGAGTAGCTGAAGAACACAGCAGAGAGGAAGGTTCTCGCTGCTTTGCTCATTACACTGTCAGTGTTGTGTAGACGTGGCTGAGCAGTAAATGAATAGATGCCTCTGTTGTGCTTCAAAGACAGAGCAAAAATATTTTTCTGAACATTTCAGGAGAAAGCAAAAACCTCCCAACAGTGTTTGCTTCAGTAAAGGTGAATTCTGTGTGCTGTTTGATTTGTGACTTACTTTTTTAATCCTGTGAGGATTAACCCTGTAGAGAATTGGATTTTATGGATGGATTGCAGGTCTACATCAGTCCTTAAGTTTCACATCTTTGTCTCACCAGCACCTGGAATCAAAGCTCCAGTCTTTGGGCAAGTCCTTCACACGAGTACTACTCTCTGAGATTTTCCCCAGCAAACTGGATCTAATGCCAGATGTAGAAGCGTGAGTACTAAAATTTCACACATATATAAACACTAATGCATGCCTTCGTCAAGCTATAAAACATGTATTTCTTTGCATTCATCTAATGGGCATCAATCTCTTCGACTCATTTTTCCTCGAAAGTCAGAACCACTGTCTCATTAGTTGAGACTAATATTCATTATGTATAACTTTTTTCAACTTTCAAAACTGCTGCAAACTTGTTAGGCTAATGAGTTGTTACGGCACCCTGAAATGTTTTTGAAATAAAACCGATGCCTTTGATTATATGTTATTTAATATACTGTCCAATCACATGAGAGCACCGAAGCTTTCTCTGAAACTATTGTATGGCCCAGGGAAGCTGTGCAGTACATCAGTGTGTGACCTGAATCTGAATGACTCGATTCTGTAACATTAACAGATTTATTAAATCGCTAATCATATACCATGTCTTTTGAATCACAACTGCTCTGAAGTAGATGAAATAAAAAGGAGAGTATGGGCAATGTGCTCTTGCTTAAAAACAAATCTAGTGGATCATTAGTCTATAGCTGGTTTGAGGCTGATGTTGAAGCATGAAAGGTTATTTTGATTCATTCCCCTTAATAATCCCCTGATATTTTTTAAACCACAACACTTGAAAGCATTCTTGTGGAAAACAAAGACCAGGTTGCTTTTGTCACTTCAAAGACCTGGGGAGATTTTTTCTAGTCTATTTAGTTGTGTTTATATTCTCGAACAACATACATTTCTGCATTATTGAATTCTAAATTTCATTCTTCTCACCTTCTTTATAAGATAAATATATGTTTGGGTTTTGAATTCATGTTGGGGTTATGTCATTGTTATTTATGCATTTAGACGATATGCAAATTTAGCACTGAGACCATTATTCTCTCTCAGTGAAGCTGCTGCTCCTGACCTGCCTCCAATACCTTGTTTGTTATCCAGACTTTTCTCCCATACATGACACTGAAACAAAGTTGCATAAAGCCTGACTAATGGTTACTTCATACCTCTATCAAACAATGAGCAACTGTCTTGCTGACCACTATTTTTGGCCACTCAACCGACCAATCACATGAAGACTGGGCCTGTCTGGTTGAAATGGAGTGTTGCAAACTTACATCGACAGGAGAAGGGTATGCACAGTATGTAAAAGATAGTATCTCTGTTTTTTGTTCTTTTTTACCTCAAACTGTGTAAATCTCTTCTACAATGAAGTTTTGACTGTTGATGAGCACAATGTCGACTCTTTAAACTCAGTTTTTCTTCATCTGCAAATTCTTAATCATGTCATTGTTTTTGACAGAGATGATTTATATTCACTGCTATGGGTCTTTTCATGATCATTGTGATGAACCAAGTAGTCAATCAGCAACTTTTGAAATGTACGCTGTAAGCATCATTTCACACATAATTTGGAGCCAGCAAAATGTGTGTGCTGCAACGCAGCTGGCAAGCAGTGGTCTTGAAGTTATAAAATATAAACAAAATTGGAATTCACATCATGCAATTTTCCTCAATATTAAAACAGAGTGCATAGAAGAAAGACATTTAACTCATTAATAATCCACGTTGAATATTTTTGCATGAAGGTCAGGGTATAATAAAAAACAAAGGAATTCATAACCTTGCCATTTCTCACAGAAACTTACTTTTTCAGAATTATATAGTGAATTACCATATTGCTTTACCTGAAGCTAAGTAAACTAAATCCACCTGATTCAATAACACTCATTCTCTCACACACTAAAGCCATGATGTATACACACATCTCATCATTAATGCAAATTATTGAAATATCAATAGTATATGTTGAAGTACTCTGCACCACTTAGAACTGAGAACTGTTATCCAGTGCAATCTTCAGAAATAGACTCCTCAGGTTTCTTCAATGAAAAATCAGTTACTCCAAGTATCAGTTTGTCTGATTTATCTGACATCCAGCAACAAGAGCAGAGTTGAAGATTGACCAGGGGTGAGTGAGACACTGATGTGCAACAGCTCCAATCACACTCGCACAGGCACAGGCGCTCACCCTCCCTCGGATTGGCCTCTCACTGTGGAGTAATGAGAGGTGTGATGTGTGAGGGAGGAGTGGGTGAGATGGTGACAGAAGGTTTAAGAGAGATTGAGTTGGAGAGAGGGAGAGATAGGGAGATGCAGAGGTAGTTGCGGGGGCTGTGTTTGGAAAGAAAGCGAACGTGGTAAAAGCAATTCTTTACTTTGTGTTTGGGTTGTTTTTTTTTTGTTTTTTTTTTTGCCTCCATTCTTCAGACTGACGTACGAGTGCAACTCTAGAATTATGTAATTCAGGCACGATTCAGCCAACCAAAACAAATCCTCATTACAGACAAAAAGCTTTTCAACAAGATCTGTTTCAGCAGAAAGTATAGCCTTTATGTAAAGGAAACGAAGTGCTTTGAATACAAAATTAAGACCTAAGATAAAAACCTGCTTCTGAAAAAGCTGCGATGCTGCGTAAGATGTAAATAAAGACTTAATGCACTGTTTGCAAATTGGCTAAACCTAATATTCAAATGAAACTAGAGCAAAGACAATATATCAAATGATAAAATCTGTTTTTCTTCTCCTTTAGAAAATAAATAAGTTGGATTCAAGCAACCGAAGTAAAGACAAGAAAAACATTTCCTGGATGTTATCATTGCACATTTGTAAAAACTCCCAACTGTTATGATGCGGGGTTGCTTAGGTGCACATTTTGGATTTAATGTTAATAATCTGTGAAGGCAACATCAACTTTTAGTCATATATACAGTATTTTACCGTCAAGGTATGAAATCTGGTCTAAACTGAGAACTTCCACAGTTGTATGCAGAAAATGAGCTGTTGACAAATGTGATTCTTTCAACAGGTTCCAAAATAAGTCTTAGTTTAGACATTTCTTATGTTCTCTTGGGAATAAAAACTCAAGTTTTGAAGGTTTTTTCATTTTCATTTTGTTCAAATTTAGAGAAAACATCCCACCTTTTCTGGAATTAAGGTTATATTAAGGCCGGGTATAGATTATAACATCATAATTCCATTTGATTTGGATTGTTTCGGTTGTGATTTGATTCTATCACAATTCGATAATGATGAAAATGCTTCAGTGTCGATAAAGTAAGAAGTATCCAGTGCTATCCAACGGTTGTTGAAGAGCATCCATGGTGTCAGCATAAGTGGTTGTGCAGGTTTGTCATGTACTGCAGTACTGTAATTCTGTCTGGCACAACTTACAAAAGACTTAAGTTACTTGTTTGTTTCCTGTGTTCCAGGTCTAGACGGGAATCAAAAATTACTTCAAGCATTAGATTTAAAAGTTGAAGGAGCAGGCTTTATGCTGCTGCTTGCTTTGGTTACCCTTTTTTTGTGTTGGATATAACGCAGATTCCATCCGTATAATGTGAATAAAATGCACAGTACCCCCATTGGTCAGGAGATGAATCAGTTCACAGGATTTGAAAATTAATATTGAGTTGGTTAGGGGAAATATTGATGCGTAGATTAATCAATAGACACCTCTTGGCACACCCTATAGTTGTACAACCGAAAGCCTCCACAGTAAAAGATTCTGACCCTAAACTAATGTTTTACTCTTTTAAATATGAAACATGAAAAAGTCTCCGTTCTATTTTTTTCCAGGGATGCAGTGGTTGTGAGGTTCCAAGCCAACACTAATCTTGAGATAACAGCTAGGCTGTTTTTCCAGTTTCTGCTACTGTTTAATGTAATAGTATTTTAATGCCAGGGAATAAGATATGCTTTATAAAACATACCTGTAAAGTTTTAAGTATCTAAGTGTTCACCACACTATGGCACAAATTCTTTTACGTGATATATCAATATGATATTTATTATTACTTTTGCATAAAAATATTGTTTTGTATAGGAACAAACAAAACCAACAGGAAAAGAAAGAGTTTGAAGGGACATGTCAGCTTATTAAACATTTACAAAGCAACCGATATTGCCGGTTTATGATCAAATTCAATATAACACAGCAAATTAACACACCTGGTTGATGTCATTGATGTTTGGCAGTCAGCACTTTTTGAAAGTGGGATATAAAACACAGAGTAAATTGAAAGCACCAACAACACAGCCACCAAAGTGGCCATGAAATTCAGTCATCACCCCTCTGTTACGGACATAGATACTACAACTGAAAATTACCAACCCCAGTAAAGGTAGTTTGTTGTGTTTAGTTCTAAAACCAGCTGTGTGGAATACAGGACTGAAGGGATAGAGAGGAGATTGAGAGATATACATGGGGAGTAGAAGAGTACGTGCAGCTCTTACCAGACGCAGCACAGAGTAAAGAGCCCACCCCCAGGCTTTCTCTGTCATTAAACACTCACACACTCACCCGTGGAACGAGAGAGCCACCATTAGCATATGCTCTTAAGTGTGTAATTAGGCTGTCCCCAAGCAGGTTTTAAACTATTGTACAGATATCTGCACACCACACACACACCCACAAATTTATTTCAGCAAGGCAGCAAATGCCATCCGGTGTATTTCAGGCTCTTTATCTTTCTGTTTGAGACTTTTTTTTTGGGCCGCATTTACATGAAAATGATTTAATTCAATTAAGTTTGCCATTAAAGGTGACCGCTCTTTCCCCCCGCAGTTCTGAAAGGTTAGTGGCTCTTGCTTTCGATGGGTGAAAAGTGTGTCCAATTGAAGCGGAGCTTTGCAGGTGGAGGTCCTGCTCACAGTGTGGGGGCTTAATGGTCCACAGCGGGTGAAGCAGCGAGTCCAGACTGGAGCTCACATTGCATAGCAGCAGTAAATGTCATGCGGTTTCACTTTTATATGTCACAGCACGGATCTCTCCAGTCCTGATTCGTGATTCTCTAATCCCTGTTAGTGTTGAAAGGTTCTGCTTTCCGCTGAAGTAAACACATCCTTACAGTAGAAGCACTTGTCAAGTTTCGGTCATTGATTGTTTATTTCACTTTACCTCTGTGTAAGCTGTAAAGCCTTCCTCCTCCATCCTCCAGTCCTCCCTTTGCTTTCCTCCAGCTACTGTATGTCTTTGTTGTTGCTCTCCAGGATACAGATTCTTTAACATAATGTCTGATAGAATGCTTGATAAAGGCTGAAAAACAATTTGGACCACTTTTTTGGGAGTCAGACCTAGTTGGAACGATGCATTTTGCTGAAATGCATGATTCAGTCCCTCTTTGAATCCAGGAAGCCAATCAGCTTTCCGTTCTTTAGAAGCAATCTTCTGCCTACCCTTCCTCGCTTTTTGTCTTACTTTCCTCTCAGACTGTACGCTCAGCGCTAATCGGATTTAGTCAGAAGAGTTTTTGCTCATTTATCACAGCACCCTCTCAAACCCCTACAAGCGCATTTTAGTGTTCTTTTCTCATGTCTTTCTACACGTGCAGATTGTGACAATGCATCAATGCAATGATATACACGGATCCAGTTAGGCCCACAATTATTCATATCGCACACCGAATGTTTACAATTTGTCAGATTTTTATTTTATCAGCAAGATACCTCTGCTTAGAAATGAGAAACAAAGGTTAAAGGCTGTCAGAGATTTAAATAATAAATAAAATAAGCTTATGCAGTGTCAAAGACAGAATCCATTTCTTTTAAGAGTTCCATTTATTTTTCGCCCAGTGTTGTATTGATAATGTATGGGGATTAAGGTCTGAACTCTGCGGTGGCCAATCCACCAGCTTTAATATCATAAAATGTCTTCCTGCTCCTAAAACATCTGTTTCATACCATCAATCAGATGAAATATCCCAAAGACTTGTGGTACACTGTGTATACTCAGGTAGGCAGCTAGCCTAATTTTTTGGGCACATATTGTAACTTAGCCTATACCCAGGAGGATTGGGTTGTTTTTTTTAAAGTCTCAATGATAAGTGATTTTCTTAGGTCCACACAACTTCTTGTTTCCAGTATTTTGAATTGTTCTTATCCTTGTGTGCGTAGAAATGCTCTTGATTTTTCTACTAAACATTATACTAAGATCTGCTTCTGACTTTTTTTCCAAGATTAAAAAGAGCTGTAACAAAGGCAACCGGATTTTTATTTCTTGGTTATGCCGGATGTTCCTCCGGTCATCAAAAAGGCCTCTTTATTTCTAACTTATTGGTTTTGGAGTTTCAACTTATAAGATTTAAATAAACATTCCCAGTTCAAGAGTTAAGGTCACATGATACCACTGAGTCATCGGACCAATTCGTTTGCCATTTAAGTCGTAGTTGAGAGTAGTTTACCTGCGTGACCAAAGCGAGAATCTACACCAAGATACAGTCTGAAGGGGTTCATTCTTCAGATCTGCAAAGTGCACAATTATTACACGGTTTAGCTTCAGAAAGAAGTACAAAGAAGTAGTGGCAATTACAAAACAAATAGGTCAAGAGCAGTTAGCAGAGGTGATTGTGTGGAGACATTAAGAAAGTATGCCTTCAGTAAAAACTCAAAAACTTTTTAGGTCCAATCAAGAGTGGAATCAAATGGAAGCTGTAACTTTATAAGTTACAAACTATAATTGGCAGTTTATAATTTTTAAGACTTATTTTATTGGCTGATATAATGTGTTTTATAATGGGGGTCAAAATTACATCATGTCATTTTTTTGTATTTATGTTGTGTTTTTTAACATTATTGTTAATATATGTTAATATGTTATTTTTATTGTTGTAAATGTCATCATCCTGCCCAGGGCCAACGGATGGAATCAGCCAATATTTAAAATCTGACACATCTACACATTAGTGTTCAATTTGGAAACTGTTCGAAATTTTTCATAAATAAATTCATCCTCTTCATCAAATAGTAGTAGCACCACTTTTTTTTGCCTTCATAGTATGTGAACAACTCAGAATTCAGCACATTTTCATGTGGATTACAGTCCACTTATTTTGAAAGCTTTTTTTTCTTTCCTTTTTTTAGTCATACTGATCATAAGTTCCATCCAGATTCTGAATGGCACTCTGGTAAAACAATACCAACATTCTGACATTATCCAAACTGTTCGTTTTGTTTATTTTTTTTCTATAGCCCGGACTTTTCACTGGTTCATAATCTGAAAAATCATATTCATGTCCCACTACCTGACTGTCAGGATGGTATTCTTGTGGTTGAATACCTCTTATTCATTTTACCAAATGACAACCACATCCCTGTATTCAAACAACTCAATTTGCTTCTTGTTAAACCATAGAATTGTGTTCCCTCTTTATTCAGATGAGCTTTTTCCAAGGTGAAGTTGGGGAAGAAGAGTCCTCTTTGGCAAGCAGTATTTAGTAGTAGTAGTATTTTTCTCTGGAAAATGATAAAGGGTATGAATCAGTTTTTAAAAAATGCATTTTTACCATCTCCACCAGTGTCTTTCTGTCATTTTTCATTAATAATTCATTCTTGACCCAGGAGAACACTGATGGCCTATTAAAATTAACTGTGAATGAACATTTGGTGTATGCACTAATAATGTTGAGCTTAACTGAAAACACAGTTAAGCTCAAAGGAATAAGTAACCACCTGTCCATAAACATGCTTACAGACATGTAAACTGGCAGCGTTCTGCAGGTCCTTAAGGCCTGCAGCAGTTTTGATGCATCTGCAGTGTTTAAAGGTCTCTGATTATGGAGAAGCAGCTGATCGACTTAAAGGTCACATCTCAGATTCCACTCATCGTATTAACTCAGCAGACTTGGGTCTTTGGAGATTGATGCTGGGCGCTAATGTTTCTGACTCAGCTGACTCTCAAATTAGAAGGATGAATAAGAATTCACTCTTTGGGGAGAGACCAAAAAAAACGGAAGGGAAAAAAAAAGTTATTTGAAAATGAGAAAATGCCATGCATTTGCCCAGGGGTGGAATATGTTTGTGACTGAAAACACAGTGGAGGGAGAATCAGTGGTGCAGACAGCTCTGCATATCAGAAACTATGTGAAAGTTGGGAACTAGACAAGAAGGGAATTTGATGCAGTGCAGATCCCTCGAAAGTATTAAAGTGATTACTGCTTTTTTTTTCTTGTTTGCCATCCTCCCCTCTATCCTTGCCTTCAATCCTAACCTCACGACTCAAACTGGTGTGTTCTTATTGACATTTATCTTTACTGAATATTTGTTTTTTCTCAATTTTATGTACTGCAGTTCAATCCATATTTGTCAATATTTCTGACAGAGCTGTATCATGAGGATTAGGGACATGGGAGGGTACACTGCCTCAGCAGAGAGCAAGCTGTGAATAGCATTGATCTGTGAAAGCTAACCCTCGTAGCCTCAGCCGCTTTCCATCTTCATTTTCCCATTGTTCGCTCTTCCCTGAAGCTGTTTACATCCACTCCTCCCTCATCCCTCTCATGCATTTTCCAGAGTAAACACTTTTCTTTCTGCCAGTCTTTTGCCTCCGTTCCGCCTTCTCTTCTCACATTCGCCTCTTCAACCACTCCCTCTGTTTTTTTCTTCTTACCTCTTTCTCCCTATCGCTGCATATCTCGCCCCCCCCCCCACCACCCTGTCTGCGAGCTATGTAGGCTACCTCCGTGGAGACCAGCTGGTGCGTTTTTTGTTTTTTTTTATATATTATTATTCACACTCACTTTACCTCTTCCTCTTTTCTTTCACAGCATTTCTTCTCTTTTCACCTCTGTTCTCTTTTCCTATTTTCTCTTGGTGCCTCCTGCAGTAGGTCCCCCCGGCTAGACCACTATAAACCTCCTCCCCCCCTTTTACTCTGGCTGGCTGTGCATTCAGACGGCATACCGTTGCTGCCTTTAGAACTATTCCAAATCAGGACAGATCTCACAAACAGATGCTAGCGATCAGGTGGAGGGAGGCTCCCCGCACAACGCGCTGCATCACGTATCCACATGCAGCATGCAGTCGCAGATGTGCCCTGCCTGTCTAATAGCATCTTGGTGCTTGAGTTTCTATCTGCACTTCAGATTTACACAAACAGTTGTGCTCATGAATGTATGTCTGAGTGCAAATTGATACCTTTTTTTTTTTTTTTTTTTTTTTTTATTTTGAAGGTGGGTCAAGATTGCAA